>BMAT01002989.1:60061-74878 GCA_019649035.1 Elysia marginata
TGTTTCAATCTCTCTCCGTGTCCTCGATTAACTCTTTTTCGAGTTTTTGATTGGTAAATCTGTGAGAGAGTTTTGTACAATGTATGAAGAGTTTTTGATACCCAACAGAAAACTAAGATAAAAGTAAAAGTTTTTCAGATGAAAACTGCAACAGCCAGAGAACAAATAATCTCAACTTTGAAGTTTATATTCATCAAACGCAAAACAAATGAATTTAAAACACGCACTCAGTCTTATAATGAAGCTAAGAAAAACGCTATGAAAATCAATTAAGACGTCTTGAAATACACGAATATGAACGGAAACACTTCAAAACCCGAACCATGCACTTATAAGACAAAATAAACGATAGTCATGTTTTTCCGGCTATCGATATGTTTATCCAAGACGAAACACAGGCTTGGTCATTCCATACATCACAGTACAAAATAGTATTAATGCGATGATTGAGTAATGCAAGTATTTTCTTTGCTTTTATTTTACAATCGGGTTACATAAGTATTTCTCCTCTTATTATTTAGGGTCTATTTAATTTCGGTACTTTAAACGATTTGATAATGGAGATTGCAAAACACATAAAAATTAAAATATGTTTTAATTGTTCAAATTAAACGAGGTTTTGATAATCATAAGGAGCCTTGCTTTGGTGCTTATTATTGATAATGGAGATTACAAAGCACATAAAATATGTTTTCATTGTTCAAATTTAACGAGGTTTTGATAACTATAAGGAGCCTTGCTTTGGTGCTTATTAGTTAGTTGCTAGGTCTTAGATATCAAGCACAACATAGCACCCCTACCTTAAAAGACTTTATTCATAGCATATACAATGATTTACACAAAATTGCATCTTTTTAGCCTAAAACAAATATCACACGCCCATCTCATTCATCATTTGAAAAATATTATCCATTTCAGTTATTTTAAAGATCAATTAAATTAGCAAAATGATTCGTCAATTTAAATATTTATCCATTTAAAGAATATTTTTTTTAAAAAGGCGATGAAGCAAAAACGCCTAATTGACTTGCAACTACGCTACACTACGTTTCACACTAATTGGTTTTTATTTTGGCTTATCTTGAGAAGTAATCAAAATTACGTGACTATTAAAATTTAATGACGATCAACACCCTGTATAAGTTCGTTATCAGACTTTTGAAACCAACAAAATCTTTTCAAGTTATAATCAAATCAATGCCTCACACATATCAGAAGCAAGCGTTCCTTTGAGTCGCATATTAGAAAGGGCCGACAAAGCCTTCTCATCTTTAAAGAGAATCACACTAGAATTTCGCCCGTCGGCATCCATTCCCTGGTCAGCTTTTAATTTTATTTGCTACTGCATTATTTCCTGTGTAAACTTTTGTAAAGCTACAACAATTTGCCCGAGAAGATTTATCAGCCTCGAGGATAAGTCTCGTTGCTAGTTTTAAAACCCGATAGAAATGATTGAAATTTCCAAGTAAACAAATGCTAGCGCGACCAGGGGAAAGCGATTTCATGTCGATCTGGAGTAATTGAATTTAAGATCGGTTAAAGCAAAGAGAGGAGAAATAGAGTCAAAATATTATGGCTTCCCGCAGTTTTCTTCTCTTGTCAATGTGTCTATGATGTGGTGCTTTTCGAGTTCGCTGCAAGTATTTGGTCAAGTAGTTACAGGGTGCTCGAAGGCTTGTGCTCTGGCAAATCGGTAGAGTCGGATTCAGAAAATGTTTGAATTCTTCGATTATTCAGTGGATAGACATGTTACTTTCTATTGCTTTACTAGCAAAGTACCCGCGATTTCGCGGCTTTACTTAAAAAAAAGTAAGAATGGACTCACCTTCAACTAAAAAGTCCACTGTACTTACTTTTTGCCATCATAATTGTGCTGTGAATTTTTAGATCTATCTATGTCCAACTTATCTTCTTCCTTTCACAGGCTTACGTTCTGCTTGTCTAATTCATGTCTTTGAGTGTCCTCCCATCCCAATTGCCTTTTCTCTTTTATCTCCTTATTAAGATATTTCTTTGTCTCACTCTCTCTCTTTCTTTCATATCTCTGCTCCTCACTCCCTCTCTCCCCTCTCTTTATTACAGTTTCACTCTACCTTTACATCTCTTTTCTGTCTCTTCCTTTCCCATCTTCTCTTTTTGCCCTAAATCACGAGTTTCCTCGGTCATATTATCGTTACTTAGATGTAACTTAGATCTCGAACTATTGCCAGATTATAGTTTACATAATCAAGAGATGAGGTTAGCCAAAGTTCTTTAATGATTTTTTATACTGAACTAGGTTAGCCGAGATTAGTTCTCCTGCTGATAGATGCCTTAAAGTAGAAGACAAAGTTCGGCTCTTTCAGCGCACAGTCTAGATTGTGAGTAGGGCTAGGCTTTGCCCTGCTATAGGCCTTTATTTTACAATGCCTATTAGAGCTAAAAACGTAAAATAATGATTTCTCTATGATTTAGCTCTAAAATCATCAAGTTTTGGTGCATGTCCCTAAAATTATCAATTACCCTACTTTTTCTGACGTCCGCCAAAATAATCCTATGCAGTGCAACTACGCACTGCCTTATGTAGGTCAATATTTTAATTAGCGTTTATGCAAAAGAAAAACGAAAAAAAAAACAAAAAGAAATTGCATTATGATTTATCCTTAGTACCATATTTTAGTGCACTCTCATAGAAAGATGCATTACCCTACTATCAACACAAAATTGGGAGGTTTTAGCCAATTTCAGAACCCGCAGCAGTTAGCAAACAATTTGTATAAAACATAGTATAAAAGGAAAAAAAACACGTGTATTCGCCTGAATAAGAAAAAGAAATTTTTGAGAAAATCATATCTTCGCTGCCTCATAACTTCGGCTTCTCCAAGAATGTCCAAAATCCGGTAAAAGAAAACAAAACACAAATCTAGATTTTTTATCCTGAGATGCAAACTCGAATGACAGCCTAAAAACCTAGGGGCACTGCGATGCTCGCTAAAGACAGAGATAGTGTACATTGTTCTGTCTGCTTTTTGTTTCTCCACCTTATCTCTCCGGGAAAGTGAGAGAAGGAAAGAAAGATAAACTTGTAGAGAAAGATAGAGAAATAGACAGAGAAATAAAGAAAGAAATACATAGAGAGAAAGATAGAAGGATAGAAAGAGAAGAGAGAGACAGACACAGATAGACAGACAGACAGACAGACAGGCAAACAGACAGATAGACGACAGAGGGTGGGATGATTGTGGCAACAAACATGAAATCAGACAATGGAATTATAAACAGCCTCCGAGTAGTTTCAAGAATTATAAGATTTTGTCCGAATCTGAAACCAGAGAATCTAGAATGCAACAAATCAAATATTCTTGACTTCATTTTCTCAACGTCATCACAGGCAATTATTAAATTCCACATCCTTCTAATCTTTCTTTAACCAGATAGCTAGCTTTTTGGTTGACGGCAAGAATTCCCTTTTTTCTGAAAGTAACTTTTTCCGACAGGTTTACTTGGCATCTATGAGAGCGCAACTTGTAAATGACAAAAAATTTAGCAGCAAACGAGTCGATTGCTTACTATCTTGTGACTGTATCAAAGCTATGTAATCGCAAAAAAATTTTGCTTTGTACAAAATATCATGCACTATTTCGAAAATTCAGACAACTTCTGGTTATCAATGGTTAAAAGCTTTTGACAAACAAACACGAATTGGGGAAACGTTTTCTTTAAAGGAGCAGCGTCACAAGTGAAAGCGATATAATTAAATTGATGTTTCAAACATTAAACAGATATGTTCTCAAAGTGACGGTACTTTGATACTTGTATTTATAATACTATCTACAGTAATATTGGTATTAGATGTACGCTATAAAATTTATACCTTCCATTGACAACTACTGCTATCTTATCCGAAGCTAGTTTTTAAAAATATTATTGTATTCTCAGTGTTGGGTTTCTTTCGGTGGTTTTTTTTAGATTAAGAATTTCTCCCCCTTTTTTGCCAAAGTAGTTGAGCAAGATATCATGACATCATATGCATTTTAAAAGCATAGCGTTAATCTAAATTTGTATTTTTCAAATGACAAAATTAACCAAATTGAAATTCTCAATAGCCACGGACAAGAACATCCAGGCAAGTTCTCGAGGCATATTCTCCAGCTTTAGAGACAGAAAAGACACGAAGTCCAAAACAACTTAAATTATATTACAGGGAGAGACAGAGGGGGGGGGGGTTAAAGAGACAGAGAAAGCGTGAGAGAGATAGAGAGAGAATGCAGGAAAATGGAAGATTTAAACAAAAGGGTCATAGAGGAGCGAACAGTTGAGAGAGAGCCGGAAAAGGCCTGGGAGAAGCAGAGATATATTCGGGCAGAGAACGAGAGAAAATTGAGTCAGTGCGAAATACCGTTCCATCCGAATCTTCAGAAGTGTGAGACCGAGCAAAGCCGTACAAAATTGGACAGAACACATCATGAAATTAGAAGGGAGAGTTTATCAATTAGTGCGCTGGTCAGTCATCAACCCAGGGATGTTGAGGTCTGTTGACTTAAGAGTTTCCTCCCTTGGCTGTGGAAATCTCCTGGACGGTCGGCTTGGCGGAGGAGCTCCGATTTGCTCCTCAATATCCACCAGATCGATTAGGAAAACTTGAGACGTCTTCCAGCCAGTCATTTGCGAGAAGGTTCTCGGATCCCTCCTTCTCTCCCTCCCCAACAACCCCCATTCCCGCCCAACCCAGGATTTTGTGTTTACATAGAAGATCCATAGCCAAGTGCAAAGAGGGCCAGTTCATCCCCGATAACCCTTACTCTATCTTTTACCACAGAAGGGGAACTTATTTAGCATTTGAGAGTTTTGATCGGCTGATTGATATAACCCATCCACAATAAGTTATCGCGGGTACATCAAGGTAGCCTTTGTCAGGCAGAGAGGGGTTACAATGATTGAGTGTGCCTTTCTCGTTTATAGACAGCGCATATATTTTATAAATAAAATTGTTGAAACATTTCTTTTAACTTAGCAATAAAATCTTTCTGCATCAATATAGAGATCTAGGTAAAATTATTTTTGTTCTGAACTTGCAAGTTTCGATAAACAATCGGCGTGACATTCAGTTCAATGACGTCTTCAATAAACAAATACCCAGAACTGTAATGTATTTTCAACACAAAAAATTTCTGAATTTGTGTTTTCCCGGCTAGTTCCAGTCAACATTATTTCAGTGTCACGTGTATAAATGAGGTGTTCAACAATCATAGCGTGGGTATTATTTGATACGTAGACTTAAGTTTGTCCGACTAATCTGGGGTAACATACGACATTAGAAGAGATGGATGCACAGAGTAGAGACTCCTGTGGATTCATCAACTAACGGCGGCTTTTATCACTGTTATTTTTTAGTGCGAAATGCAATTTCGCTGCCTGTGCTTGTAAAATATCTTACGTAGGAGGGATATAAATTTACGACAAAGTTTTGGGTTTGTTTTTGTTCGTTATTCTTGAATCATGATGGATAAAATTACTTGACCGTGAGATGCATTCAGTTCTTTTAAAGTTCTTTTCACGAAGCATGAATTTATGTTGGTAGACATAGCGTTTGCTATCAACATTTTTTTCATACCCTACACATCGAAGAGGGATAACCTTTCCTTGTTTTTCACACTGTCCCAACCCCTTAAAGTCTGTATGTGTTTGGTTGGTGGAGATTATAACTAAAAGAAAGCAAGGTCATGAAGATGAGACATTGATGAATTAAATGAAAAAAGCCTGATGCACTATCAAATACACACATTGTCAAAACTCGGTTATAATTAATATATGACCCGTTGAACAAATTGACCAATTCTTGAAGTACACGACTAAATCCAGCCTGGTGCTGTCGTTGTGCTACAAAAATAATGTTGATAATATTTTACTTCCACTAAATATCAAGCACATTGAGTAATGACTTTCGTTAGCTTTCGCCCTGTCGACAGAACACGCTTTGCATTATCTCTTTGATGTTGGCCATTTTTGATGCGATGGAAATTATTTACAATCGCACCAGCAGTTATTATCACACGCAAGAAGGATACGAGTTGTATACAGAGAGAGTTACGGGCCCTGATTTCCAGATTCTTGTCACAAGAACAGCTACATGATACAGATAATAACCGTAACTGTCGGCAGGCACGAGACTCGTAACTTTCCTGAAACACATAATAATATTAAGATATTAGATAAAACACACACATTAAAGGGAAAAAACGTTGTGTTTGATCGGAGCAGGCACACACTGCACTGTTCCTGCCTTTTAGTTTTTCAGATTTGAATTTTTTTTCTGTCGGTTTTTTCTGTTTCTGTTACTACTGTATTTGTTTATTCGGCTATCGTTGTATTTACAACTGGCGCAGTTGTTGTAGTTCGTCTTGTGATAAAAATAGAACTAGGGGTTTCCTTCTCAAGCTTCATGCTCTAGTCAGTCAGAGAACTGTGCGAAAGATCCTGTGTCTGAAACTTTCATTTTTGTGGAAGCTGATGGCTTGATAGTCTTTTCGCCTGGTCTCTTGTCTGAAAGGCGACTGGTGCGGGTTTGAATCCTAGTCTGTACATGGTGTGTCCTGTTATGTCTTTCGTCTCGTCTGTTGCAAGGTATAAGTTTGTGATCGTCTTTCTTTTCTGCTTTACTTATTCTATACCATCTCATAATATCTCGCTAAAGATCCTTAGATCTAACACTGTTGTCTCCGGCTTCTATGCTTCGATAGCTTTACCTCTTTTTCTATAATACAAGTATAAAGTAATAAAAGAAGTTTTTCCTGATTAAGACTTCGTGCGAAGGAAGTACAACTTTCACTCTTTACTCAAGTTTAAAGTGTAGTTGCAGAAACCGAACTACCTCTTGATTGTTGAGTAGTTAGAACATTATAGTGTGACATGATAGGTCAAAGATATCCCCTTTTTCTCTCGTTCTCTCTCTCTCTCTCTCTCTCTCTCTCTCTCTCTCTTTTCCCCTCTCTCTCTCGCTCTCTGTCTCTCTTATAGCTAGCTTCGCAGGTTTTTTCCCAAATTTCTAAACCCGACCACTTTTAAAACAAGAAAAAAATATGCTGTTGTGTGAGTCAAATCACACTTTAACCAAAGGTATATTTTGTAATAGTTGATGCAGGGAAAATTATACGTTTGAGAGCCGTCTTCCCGTTTCGTATATACATGTCCTAAATTTTGGGAAATAAAACTGTATCAAACTGATTTCAGCCCTTTATTGTGTGAGTCGGTGTATAGCATGAGCTTCGAAGCCCACATAGGGGGCGAACTGACAACAACATAAACAGCAACAACAACATTAACAAGAACACGAATGAAAGAGAATGGTGGTGATGAACATTAAGATTGAGAAATAAAAACAACGGTAAATAGTTAAAACTAGCAAACTTTTAGATATTAAGAGTAAATTTATTGGCGCAGGTGACAAGGAAGGTAGGGATGATGTAGATTTTGATGGTGAAAATCGTTGACACCCTTTTGATGACAACGGTGTGGCAATCGGCGACCAGGATGAGTACGACGACAATGATAAAAACAAAACAAAATTTTCATCGTATTGATGTAACTATTGACAACCAATTCAATAAGGTTCTAATGATGAGATTGATGTTTTCTATGGTGATAGTGTTGATGAGATGGTGGTGGTGGTGGTGGTAGGGGTGGTGACGGTGATGATGATGTTGATGATCATTACGATATCTATATTGATGATAAATGAGTTTTGACAGAAGATCAGAAGGTATTTTTTATAATTAATTTTACCATGACTTCAGGTAGTGCTTGCTTTAGATTATGCAAAGGTCATCTTTTTATTCAAGTGCTTTCTTAAAACTAATCATCCCAAACATTATCAGATTTTCAAGTCTTACAAAGGCACCATTTCTACAACTTCATATGCTTTTGAGCGTCGCATTTGTGTCCACTGAACACCTTAGCTTCAGTCACAAAGCCCATGGTTCTATGAAGAATCTACAGCATACAGAGCAAATAGTCAACGCCTTCAAATTAACGGTATAGATTTGTTACCCGAGCGTCTTGGCGACTCTAAATTTGTCTCAGACCCAACTGGCATCTAAACACTGCTGTTTGCCGCCCTGTGTCCCCTCTGATTAGTGTGTATGAACATAAGTTACGGGGCCCGCCTAGCATTAATTATGCATGGTCGGGAAAGGCAACACCCGTTGGGACACGCCCTGGTCGTGCAAGAAGTGTCAACATATTCATTATAACCATCACCTTGAGAAAGCGAACGAACAACTGGAAAGGAAAGAAGAAAGTCTACGCGTCTTACGACAAATAATAAGGTGGGAAGTAACATCGGGGTAGAAAAAAGAAGCCAGGTTTAATCTATAATTGATCAATCGGGTAACATTAATTTCCTAATATTTTTGTCACAGAGGCTCAGGATCAGCAGCGCCAACATGTCTCTCGACTAGTCCAAATGAGTCAGAAATTATAATTTCCAAAAATGCTTGTTATAGGTCTGTTGTTTCCTCTTTATCTCATATTTTAAACCTAGAAAAATGTTGATATCTACCCATAAAAAAGGATAATATAAAATTTGCAACATCTGGAAGATCGGAAAATAGTCTAAGATGGTAAACAAAACAGAAGCGGCTTGTAATGTGACAATTGCGTCATGCCACTAATTTGAACTGGTAGAGAGACATTACTGATGCTATTTTTTAAAGATAATAATCGCCAGTACATGGTGATAACAGTTTGCCCAATCTCCATACCCGTCTTTTCTTGACTAGGGGCATGCGAATTACACTTAAAATACCGGTATTTGTAATATTTTCTTACCAATCATAAAATAGGTTCCGTACTACATTAATGAAAATCTTCATGAGACAGAAGGTAGAAAAGGAATGAAAGAAAATTTTCAGCAAGAAGAAAGTGGTACGACATAGAAAGCGAATGGTTACAAATTGAGAGCTGGAAATCATGAAAGAAACTTTTGAAAAATTGCTATTGCTTCAAACTGAAGCAATAGCGATAAGAGCAAGTTGGGAAGAACAAAATAAGTTCGAGACGTCGAAAGAATAGACATGGCTATAAAAAGTGGAGCAGATGAACGAAGAGAAACGAGAAAGTTTAAAAAAAATCAAGTGAATATAGGTTTCCAGAGTGGGTCGATCTTTCATCACCACAGAAAATTTGAAATCTAAGGGTATTTTTATGTGTCGATTTTTTCTGATAATAGTGTTTCACACAATTGGGAAAATGTAAAAAGAAAATGGAGTTGTCAAAATGCAAGCAAAACGTTCTCGAGGAGCTGAAGAAAACTCTGACCAGTCTAAGGTGCTACACGGTAAATCTACGCAATGATTTTTTTGATAACCAGCTTTTAAATGCTATCATTGCCCATCTTAAGGAAGGTGTTGCCTTTAAAATTTGTTCACGCGCTTTGTCCAAAATCGCAGCTGGGACTGATAGGCTACAGACCGAGTCCTAAACACACTACTCACACACCCACACTGGGACAGCCCAATCTAGATAAACTTGATATCGCAGTAAACGCTCCATTTGGTTTATATCACGGGAACTGACCGCCTTACCTGCTCACACCAACATAGGGGGAAACATTGGGCAATGGTCTTAGGTCTCTCATGATCGGTAAGTACACCTTGAAAACGATTTCACTAATTGGATGCGAAACTAAAGGCGATTGCAACCAATGTCTTGCAGTCTTGGTCGTGTTTCAATGTTGTGGCATGGTCTCGTGTTAAAACAGAAGCACGAAGAGAGCCAACAAGAGAAGAATAGACACGATGGAAGAAGGAGAAAAAAAAAGAGAAGAAAGGTGAAACAGATATGATAACAGAGATAGGTAGACAATCAGCGACCAATTATACTAACACAAAGATAGAAAAATGAGTGATCGTCAAACAGACTTGAAAAAAAAAGACACAGCAGAGAAAGAGGAAAGGGGAGTCAATAGAGAAAGAGATAAAACGCGACATAGACAGACAAAGAGAGGGAGAGAAAGAGAGGGGAGAGGGGGGAGAGAGAGAGAGAGAGAGAGAGAGAGAGAGAGAGAGAGAGAGAGAGAGAAGCAGAAAGTTGAACGAGGAATCTAAAAACATTTTTGAAAATATTGGCAGGTAAACTGACTTTGGTACACTAAGAGAGACACATACAAATAGGGGTCAGAAAGAAGCCTGAATGGAAATGAAGACAATTTAGGAATCCAAACCGATAAAATAAACGATTCTAAACATTTAAACAGTGAAGGCGGCCAGAGTCGTGTTGTAAAGCACCTGCGGGTGCACAAGCAACGCTGTAGGTCTGACTTCAACAGGTTTTATTACAGAGAGAAACGAATTTCCTATCCACTTAAAACTGTCCAATTTGTCTACGCTCTTGTACTAAACGAGAAGCTGTTTTTACTACCGACCCCCTCATCGTGTTAGCAACGCGGCACTCACTAATGTACGAATTCTTAGTCTGGTTCTTTAAAACATCAGCATGGTACATGAAAAGATATAAGCGTTTCGTACGTTGCAATCACGTTCTTACCAGCTACTAGTTATATCCTAGTGGTGCACCAACAATCTAAAGGAAAAGACTATAAAAATTGTAAACATGCACACCTGTTGGTCTCTTCGTTCAATGACCCTTTGCTGTGATCTTGGGGCTAAAAGTACTTAAATGTTTAAAAAAATTATACTTACTTTAGAATTTTGCAATTGAGACATATTTATAAAGACGAATCAAAATAAATAGAAAATACAAACGATTAAACCTCCTGATCATATTCAAAATGCTGTAAGGAAAATATAAACTCTTATTAGATCGGACAAAAGTTTTCACATTTTATGGTCCCCTAAGACAGATAAATTTTATCTGCAGCAAATACCACAACAATGGCAATTTTTGTAATAGGTCTCTTGTCATATTCGTTTTTCATTCTTAAAAAAAATCCAATTGGTTGCTTGTTTGTTTTTGTTGCTGTTCTTGTGGGGTATTGCTGCTTTTTAATCATATCGATATGACACGTATCTTTTAAGAATGTGGTTGCTTTTTATTGAATCAGGTCTGTGTTACTACTTGGCCTCTAACTTTTTGCTGTTTTTGGGACGTTTAAATAAATCTTTTTGTTCACTTTACTTCGCCGAATGCTAAAAGTTTGTGTGTGTTGGTGTCCACTTTAAATTTTCTATAATTATGCTTGCATGTATATGTCTAGTATATGTCAGTCAATTTGCCTGTCTCTCTGGTTCCCCGTGTATGCATGTCTGTCTGTATGTTTGTCTCTTTCTCTCTATATGCGTATGATTTTTATTTCCATAAATGCTCTTTCGTTTCTCTTCCTCTAGCCTCTTAAGATAAATCTCATAGTTCAGCCTCAAAACATGGTAATCTAAAATAAACAGCTATATTAAGAAATATCCTAATGATCAAAGCATTTTCCTCTCCGCTCTTTCATAGGATCGTAAGTCTCTAGGCATTTGACCAGCTCATTTTCAAGGAATTAAAGGTTTGTCTTTGAAGTTCCATTTTTAATTCTAGTCATGCAGTATTAGCTCTTTTTACACTTTTGCCTGGTTACCTTTTTTCATGGCTTTATTCTCCTCCATGGCGGTTGGTTACCATTTAGATTGATTGGCCTCTTGATCTATTTATATGTCAATAAAAATTGTTATTCTTTTATCAGTCTGTCCATCTTTCAATCCATTTATACAGATATTCTTGTTTCTATCAAGCTCTGTTCTGTCTTTCTGCGGTTTGAAAGACGGCTTACTCGACTTCTTCACCACGGTCTTGATTTACCCTCAGACTCTGTCTAAACGAAATGGCCAGGAAACACAGCGATCCGTTTGCTTTGCTTTATTAATATTGACGAATGTGCTTCTCAATGCTCATATCTGTTTGGCATGGGATTTCAAACCTTCTATAACAGCTAAAAACTCACCCTCCTTACTTCTTAGAGAGGAATACATGTACTCGAGCTCACATTTAAGGCGGAGGTAGAAGGATAAAGAAAGATGATAATAAATAAGGATTTTTAAAAAGGATTTAGTGAGACTGAGAGGGTAGTGAAAGGACGTATTCAGTGTGCTTTTTAAAATTCAGTTTCATTTGCTTGCGCATAACATCACATATCCTTTTGTGATACCATTAAAGACCTAACCTAAAATCCGGATATAAGTTCATAGATAAATAAGCTTACGATTTATATGACTTAAAAATAACCGAGAACATTTCATGATGGCCAGTCTAGTTAAGTCGGATGTCACAGTTTCCACATCACAAGGAGTTGATTATTGAAGCAAGGCGTTTTTCTAATTGTTCAAACGTTAAAAATTGCCTGAAACTACCAAAACATTGAGGACAGTTATTACGCTAATCTCATTTGCACTGACCACAAGATATTTAAATTCAATGTTGGAAGCTACCTCTCTCTCTCTCTCTCTCTCTCTCTCTCTCTCTCTTCCTCCCTCTCTCTGGAAATCAAAATAATAATAATCTTTAGCCTTTTACGCTGTAGCTGCACGAAACGAGAATTCAAACCCATCCAGTGAAACTTTGCCGATCGAAAAAGCTCAACTGAACCCGAATTTTCAATAAAAATGTTTTGTCATTAAATTAAAACGGTTTACGTTTTCCCCATGGCCACATGTGCTTTGAGAACTCTACATATTTTTCCCCATTTGGCTGTTGCCTATCTGCCGATAGCAACTTTCTCGTGATTGTATTGTGTACTGTTTTTATCATTTAGCAGTTCGTAAACGGCGGCACCCTATTCTTTCCATATAGCAACGGTGTTTATTGTTGGCTACTTTTTTGTAATAGGTCCTGTATTTTCAAGAGATAATTCAACAACTACCACTCGTTGCCGGCCAACATAATTGGTTTTGACTGTGTGAATCAGATTTTACCAGTTACCTGTTGTTTTCTTCCGCTGGGCGCAGACAATACTCAATAGTCAAAACATGTGTTCGCACCGGGTAATCCTTGATGAACAAGGTATTGGGTAGCTGCCCGAGGAAAAGCCGGTGACGAGAGATGGACCAAGACTAAAGGTTAAGGTTTATCATAAACAGGCCATGAATAACCTCCTTTACAATGTAGCGACCTGCGGGGATGTCTAAACTAATGAAAACGATGTACAACACAAAACAAAAAAGTTGTTTGTAAACTGCTCATGACGAAGACGGGAGAAAAAATAAAGAAGACAGTTAGTCATAGAGATGGCTCTGAAGACACTCATAATATAAAGAAGGATAGCGGTAGTTTAACAGTTTTCAAGAACCGACATGAAAATCGGTCGACCCCTGGCTCTTTAAGTGACGCATGATTTTCAAGAAAGAATAGAGGTTAGCAATGTGGTAGGTAGTCATCTTGACTTGATGGACAATAAACGGTTTCTCATGGTTCAGATCTTAGACATCTATGTTCTGGCATCTGGTAATAATATTATGAAAGAGACTGTTTCCTTCTCTTATGCTGAACTTTTTTGTCTGCCTTAGAGAAAGAGAGAGAGGGAGAGAGAGAAAGAGTAAGACAGTAAGAGAGTGGGAGAAAGTAAGAGAATGCAGCATTCTAAGTTCAACGTGAAACAGGGATTGAAAATATATTGTAATATTGTATCTTTTTATGCTGATTCCATACGTATATAAACTTTGATTTATACATTTTTTATAATATCTTCATCTTCTCTCTGCCTTCTGCAGCCTCCCTTAAAAAGACAAGTTCTTGTAAAAAAAAGCGTCTCTAAAATCAGTTGAACAAATGAACTAACCTAACAGAAACTTCGTTTCGACTATCGTAATAACAAGGGTGTCCTCTATCAGGCACCCAGCTTATTTTCAAAATGCATCTTAGTAAAATATGTAACCGAGAAGTTCAGTTAAGTCCATTCAAATCTAGCAATTTATATGTCAATTCATCAGTTTTTAAATATTTACCATCAATTGCGTTTTCCGTATCCAACTTGTAATATTTGTGTACAAGTGGTGGGATTTCCAACTGATTTTTCTGTTTCAGATTGCCGTAAGCCTAATGAAAATTTCAATCAATAAGAATTATAAGAAAAACATTGAGTAAGATAAAAGATGCTTGCCAGAAACTGCCAAGGGTTTTATAAACAAACACTTGTAAGCAAAATCACAACTCCATATTAAGGTATTAAAACTATGAATAACAACAGTAACGAAAGCAGCAGTAAAAAACGTTAGCTGTAGTTTTTAAAAAGTTTTTTTTTTGCTAGAAGTTGAATTTCCAGAAACTTACCTGGAGACTATATAGAATTTATGTGATTGCTATTTTTAAAAATCCAAAACAGATTGTGACTACGGTCATGTCCAAAGTGACATAATAAAACGAGAGGAGATAACAGTGATCGCACTAGTTGTTAAAACAAAAACCAACAGACAAACTTAAATAACTTGACATCAGGATTGTATTAGGGTGTTGAATTTTCAAAAGTGTCTGATACAAAAATTGTTATGAGACGGCATAGTAAAATGTCAAAGGCAAAGAAAATACATTGCAAATCTGAGACGTAAAAGCTAGAAGCTGGTAAGATAGAAAGAAGATTGAAGAAGGAAGGCGGAGCAAAAAAGTATTTTAACGCGTCGAATGCCTTTTACTTTTAAATGTAACATTGCTCATTAATTTTAGTGAAAGTCAAAGCATACAGGTAAATAAAACTGCATGGATTTTCCACCTGTCCTTTTTTTTTTATAAGACTACCGCTTTAGTTGATTCAGTTAACACACGCTAACTTTTTTCATACTTTGCCAACATTTTTTCTGCTGCACAAAGTGAGGAAATAGTCGTGTTACGAACAGCGGTTTTCTTACACCCGGG
>BMAT01002989.1:77447-91425 GCA_019649035.1 Elysia marginata
GGAGAGAGACATTTAGCAAGTACAAAAGATCGAATGCGAGAGAAAGAGAATGCAAATTGAAGTTACAGGAAACGCACATGAGAGAGAGAACAAGAGAGAGGAGTATAAAGCGATAGTGAATGAGACAGAAAAAGATAACAATAAAGGCACATAGTATGTGCAACCGTTGAGAAAGAGTGAAATAACATTTATAGGAAAAAGAATCGAGGACTGTATGTTCAGCAAACAAATCTTTACAGCTTGAGACGAAGAATAGGATCGTTTTGAGGATGCAATGCTCATTTAAAAAAACCCAGAAAGCAACATGCGGCTTACAATCCGTTTATAATAGAAATACGAGACGCCGGAGGAAAAGTCAAAACAAGAAGAAATTTTATCAGAAAGACGATAAAGCACGTCCATAAAACGCCACGAATGGTGTAAGTAGAGAGCTATGTAGCGACGGCGGCTGCGCGTGTTATTTTAATTCTCTAACAACAGGGAACACAACCTTTCAAAATACAGCGTGGAAATAAAACAAATGCCAGGGAGCGAGTCAGTGGTGATATATGTGAATACAAAAATTTTCTAGTTTTTATGTGCGAGGTGTTGCCATTCTTTCACTGATGTATGAGTTATTGCAAAAATAGTATTAGGTCTACACGGAATTGAAAGGACCGGAAATAAGAAAACGATATATTGCAACAAAGTTAACAATTGAGTCATACTCCTAGCATGCAAAAACCGGTAGTTGCACATTTATCTGGGAAAACCTTTCCACAGTACATTGACTGAACAGAACTTAAGAAATTAATTGGGAGTTTGGCTAAATTATAAGAGATGTCTTACAGACCCTACATGATTTTAAGTTATGTCTCAACCAGTACAGTCATGGAATAAAAAGAATAAAGGTAAAACTCTAAGTTTTATATGAATCGGCTAGTAAAAGCAATCACGTGTTTTACCTTTTTTAATTAGAAGGGGGGGGGGTGTATGTTTTAGGCTTTGTAAAATGTTTACTCTGAAATAGCTTCTATATATTGTTATCTTGAAACTGCTGGTGCAGGCAAACTCAAACGTCAAATGTGCCATTTAGTTTAGGACTGAATGCAGTTCTTAGCTTATAATATGTAATTGTAAATGCTTCAAATTATTTCTGTACGTTTTCCAGTGATAATTTCAAAGTCAGAATTTCATTTTAATCTTGATAGCTTCAAAACAAATGTGCACTTTGTAGCACAATTTCATTTTGTTATGAGTGGCTTAACCCAAGCGTCCTACAGATAATTTTTCTTTAATTTATGAAATCCTTCACTACTATAAGATCTCTCTATTTGCGCGGTGGTTTTTGATGGCTTTAAAGTTTAAAAAAATTCATATAAGCGTAATAGTTGGGTGATTTATGAATTTATTCTATTAAGTTTTTCAATCCTAATAATATCCAAAATGTTACGTTTCTTATTTTACTCAATATATAATTTTTTTACAATCGCTATCGATAGAGTTTAAAATTTGAGCTCAAGTACATATCATGTTGAGTTATTCATTTCGACCAGCTTTTAAACTAAGGATAAATTTGAGCCAGTAGTATCTCTGTTACGATGAGATAAGTTAAAAACTAACCAAAGCACTTAAATGAGATGCAATAAGTTCAATCTTTCCATTGCAACCTTCTCTAGTTTCCAAGTCTCTGCCGTTGTCGGTGAGAAAAGTAGGCAAAGTAGGCAAAGCATCAGTATTCTCGGAGAAGACTCGCAAGCCAAATTCCCTGCCAAAGACATATACCGTTACTTCGGTGCAGGAAACAATATAAATAAAAGAAAACTTTTTCTTTTTCCACGAAAAACCTTCCTTGATCTCTATCTTTCTTGATCGACTTGCTAGTACACTACTTAAAGTTTATTTTTTAAATTTCTAAATTTTGTAACTTTACCCTCTTATTTTTTTTTCTCTTGAGCTCTTTTTGTCTAGCCTTCTTTTATTTCTTCTATCTCCCCCCCCCCTCCCCGCATTGGTTTCTTGACTCAGCTTTGACTCAGCGCCAAACAATGGGCACGTGTCCAGAGCAAGAATTTGGCAGTTAAGGTTTGGTACCCGAAATCTGTTGCGTGGATACGACTTAGTGCTCAGAATTTTCCGTTTCCAACACTAATGGAATCCAAGAGACTGGGCCAGTCAGTGAGTGATTAAATGGGGAGCTTCGTCAAGGAAGTAAGAGGGAAGGATGATGGGAGGACAAGAAAAGGACTTGAGTGCAGAAATCATTTTATTAGTTCATGTCGTATCATAAACAGGGACGTGACGCCGTTCAAGACTCAAGTTAATATTATGGTTGTAAAGGAAGACTGCTCAAATGTGGGATCAATGAAGTTTTGTTCATTCATTTCGCTGCGTATGAACACATACGTGGTTTTTCATGAAACAAATTCATCTCGTTTATGAAGACTTTTCGATTCTTCTCGCCCCCTCCCTCTCTCTTTCTCTCTCTCATTCTCTCTCTCTCTTTCTCTCTCTCTCTCGCTCCCACACATACACACACTCTCTCTCTCTCTGTTTCTCTGTTCTTCTCACCCATCCCCGCTAAAGCAGTTTCCCGATACAACTGTATTAAATGCGATTGATTTTTTAAAGTATAACAAACGTCAAAACAACAATGCAAAAAGCTAGAATTTGAAGTATTAATAGCGATGATGGAAATAACTGTTATCATGATTATGAAAAGTTAGCTTCAGAAGACAAAACGCGCCAAGGTTTTCAAGATGATGTTTTCCGACCAATAGGAAAGAAGTGGCACTTGGCCCGTTAGCCGACTAGGGTCGGAGAAAGACCGTCTCAAGGCCTAAAAGCTCCTGGAGCCGCGGATGATAATTATGTATAGTGCAGCCACTCAAGCCATGGTGCTTATACGGTGATTGTCAGGGAAAACAATCCTTTGATTGGTGTGTTTAACCTGTATAGACCTCCCGTGATGGTGAGCCGCTCAGTTCAGACTTAGGTTGTCGGCGAAAACGGACAGATGGATGAATTTGTTACGACCAAAAAGGAAAAAAAATGTGAATGTAGAAAATTAAACGCTAAATGTTTTTCGTAAAGTCGCAATAATAATTTTACGCAGACATTAAAGTACCGGATAGGTTAAAGAGTTGAGATGGAGTGAAGGCAGCATAGTTGGTAGAGATATGAGAGACTGGAAGACAGAGGTGCTTTTTGGATCTTTGAAGACTGAAGCCAATACTAGATAGAGGTTACGATTTTAAATGAACAAGGTAAAATAAGGCCAGTCAAGGAATATAGGCGGGCGGAGTTGGGGTAAACAATTTATTTGTGTGTTGTTACATTATTTTAAAAAAACGGTATGATTAGACAAAATTATACCCAAACATAAGGGGCGGGAAAATAGAAATAACAAAATATTATTATAGATATAGGAAAGAAAGGAAGAGAGAGAGAGAGAGAGAGAGAGAGAGAGAGAGAGAGAGAGCGGAATAAAACAATAATTCTTATTAAAGTATTATACCTCAAGGATAAAAACAGCAGGTCTTAAACAGTTTGATATTAATAAATAAACAATTGTAAATATCATGAGCTTATCAGCGATGAAAGAGAAGAAAATATATCATCGCAAGAGAACTAGTGCAGTCAACAAGTAGTTTTATGAAATACCCTTCACCTGGGAATACTTACATTTAGGTTTACGTTTAAAACAGCGCACTAACATAGTCTTGAACAAAACGAGATGAAACTTTCTATCTATTCTTGTATGTATATCTAAACTGATGAAAGTTTAGAAGTCTTGTATTCGTTGCTTGAAATAGAGCGTCGAATCACTGTACCGAATGTTACAAAGTGTAAACAGTTTTCGGCAATTGCAACACAAAATTAAATGCAACCGGATCCTACCATAAATAATTCTTCTTAAAGTAGCTTTGAAGTTTCTTGTTAACTTATATACGAGTATAAGTTAACAAGAAACTTTTTGAAACTCAAAGCTACTTTATACCGATATAAGAACTATATAAGAACTACTATATGTAGTAGCTGATAATTGTATGATACTTGCTTTGTATTACACACTCCCCCAACCAGACGATGAGTGAAGTGAGGTGCGTAAAACTAGGCTACCGATACGCTTTTCTATAATAGCACCAAAAACAGTGTTAGTTGTCTTTGTTTTAGGACTACTTGATTTTGCTGTAAGCTGGTCAAAACTTCTAAAGAGAGATAACTTCTCGTCTCTTTTCCTAGTGTGCTGGAAGTTGATGGCTGATGCTTGAGGTGCTGTCCGCCGAAAGTCTCAAATCCGCTTCCGGCTTCGAAAGGTTACCTCCCCGGGGTCAGCCATTTTGATTGCCGGCACCCGTTGTTCTAGTGCGGTGGGCTAAATTGCGTCGCGCTTTAGATTCTGCTTCATCTTCCTCATCATCATCACACGGCAAAGCGTTCTGGCGAAGATTTCGGTTGGTCCAAGACATTCGCTCATTGATTTATGGCCTGGGGACTTTCTACACCAGCTTTTCGCTAAATGGGGTCTTCGAAATTATCGGATCGTCTCTTTCTCTCTTTACTGGTGATTGCCCCTTGTTTGCACTAACAATCACCGACAGTCCATCATGGGTTAGGTCCATAAGCTTTGGACCAATCGCTACAATCACTTTGGGTTCATAAAAGATGGGAATGCCCACTGACGCACTGCGAAAGAATTAATATCATGTCCGGCAAGATGATTTTATTTCTTTTTTTTTTTGGAAAAAAATGGGAAGGGGTGCAAGAATCCGATGAGACTACAGGTTATAGAAAAAGAAGCTTAGCAAAACATGCATGTTACGTTTCTGTTTTTTTTTAATCGAAAAATTAAAATAAGAAGAAATAAGAAAAGAATAGTAAAGAGTTATTAATACAGGCATATTAAGACAAATTTTATACAGGGAGTTGAATACAAATATAAAGATAACGATTGAGCTAGATTAAAACCTGCTCAGCCAGATATGCTAAGTGTTGAAATAAGCGGGGGAAATAGTCATATAAAAGTAGGAGGCTTTTTATTTTCTCGAAGACAGATTAGTGCAATAATAGTATTTGCATAGCTACACATGAAGGTCCATTCCTGGTTTGGTCATTAACACTCGGCTTGTCGCTCATAATTATAGAGTCTTTGGTTCTTATCAAGAATAAGCTGTGCATAATAACAAAAATTTTAGAATCTATCGAAACGAAAAAGTTGTCTTACTTTGGTTATACAAAAAGAAATGAATGTCTCCAGAAGTTCATTTTGCTGGGAAGGGTAGACGGAGCGAGAGACAGGAGACGCCGACGAGTCTTGGACGGGAAATATAGTGGAGGTGACCGGCAGGCAACCATGGTCGAGGCGGCTGAGGCAGCGATGAAAAGAAAAAGATGGAGATCTATGGCATCCAAATTCTTAACAGAGGCCGAACCCAGATTAGGTTTGAAAGCATTGAGATATGCTGTTAGCATACCAATTTTTGTTAAGAAACAAAAAGATAAACTAATTAGACTGTGCATTATTGTTACGCTACTTCTACTTGGGGTGAGCAGTGGCGCAATCGGTAGGGCGGTTGACCGCTCTCTGAGAGGTCCGGGGTTCGATCCCCAGACCGGGCTGAATTTTATTTGCTCCCCTGTGCCCACCCAGCACTGGATGGGTAGCTAGGTCTCTTAAGACTCGGCGAAAGTAAAGGCGGCGAGGAAAGCAATGGCAAACTACCTCATTATGCCGTGTGCTAGAAAAACAAGGACCCTGCTCCTTGTTCCCCTACGCTCATGTCGAGTATGGGACTGCCTTTACTTTTTTTTTACTTCTACTTAAGTTAAGAGAGGTATATAAATTTGTAATAAACGTTTTTCAGGCAGTCTTACGAGCGATTTGGATGATAGCTGAAACTTCAATTTTCTCCCTCTGTTTCTCTCTCTCTCTCGAGTGATTACGGAAAAAATTAGTAGGTATTCCTATCAGCAATGATGTAAGATACTGCAAATGAAGGGACGGATACTTAATTTACTCAATGGACAATGCACTTCCAATGCTAGTGAAGTCTCCAGCACCGATTGCAGCATACCAGTACTAGTGCCATCAGGAAGCTGACCACAACATTGTGCTAGGTCAAAGCTAACCGGAATATCTCGTAAAGCATGTCGGACTAATGGGTCATCCTCCGGGAAGGCATGTGCCTTGCTGCCTTGCCCTGTAGATCCTATTTCCCTCTGTCTCCCAAGTTCCAAATATGCGCACTTTTATCAGTGCCTACATTTTACGCCATACGCATACCTTTTGCGGGATCAGCCATTAGTCCTGCTTGAATGCCATCTGAGGGCTAAAGACAGTAATATTGCTTCTTTGTGAACAGGAACACTACCTTTAAACAAAGCGGGCTATACGTTGTACTTTTGCAATCATTGTCTTACCAAAAATTTTCAAGTACTGACTTATGGTTGAAGATGAAATTTGATATCGGAAGGTTTAGAGGTTCACGATACTGATAGTTTTTGGTTTGAAGAGTCGTCACAATCGAATTTGAAAAAAGACGCATCAAAACGTTACCTTCAATATGCGACTCAAGACTTTATAAGTGACGGCATTCCAATGATATTTTGCACTTGGGTTGTATCAAAACCCCCTCGTTTGTTCGTACTTTAGTTTAATCTTTTGTTTCCTGTTTTATTTCTTAATTGCAAAAATTGAATAGGAAAATATTGGTCAGTTACCTTTACCGTTTTGTTCCTTAAAATTCAAACCAAGTACGAGCAAGAGAAAACTTAGTACTCTTACATCTTGCAAGTAGTTTAGTCCACAATGCCCACCAGAGAAAGATTACGCTGAGATGAGAAACAAAATGATTTGTAACGGTTCATCACAGCGCTCCGTGTGTGAGCTTACCGTGGACTTATTTTGACATCTAGCACACCTCACCAACCGATGCGCTTATAGATTGGTGCGAATGTCCATGGGATATCTCCGTGACGTAACATCCGGTTTAAGAATGTTGATGAGGTACCTAACCTAGAGATTCTGGTTCATAGTCATCCACATTTAATACTAAACAAAATTATGGGGCCGTAGAATTTATACCTACCTGCAAATGAGCTTTTCGGCCGTGACTCAGTACTTAAACAAATAAAACGTTGTTGGTGGTAGGGTAGGAAAATAAGGGAAGAAGCAGTGGGGAAATTTTTTTTTGTATCACAAGAAAAGAAAATTTGGGAAAGGGGGATGGGGAGGCTAATTCTAATACTGGTCTGAAAGTAGGAAGAAATGACTTTCCTATAAAAAGGAAGCGGAAAAGTTGGAGACTGAAAGACCGAGCAGATAATACTAAAAGTTGCATAAGTAGACAAAATGAACTCAAATTTATGAGTAAATAAAGAGTCATTTTAAAAGAGTACACTAGTTATTACAGCACATCATGAAGAATGATTGAAGAAATGATATTGTTGCCCCAAATCTCTTTTTATATTATACATATCCCTGGTTTACCCTCTCCTTCTTTTTGTTGCCCAATTGTTTTTTTTTTGTTTTGTTTTGCTTTGCTTCATTAAAAAATAAACGTGGTTTACGTTGACTGAATCTGTGCCCGACCGTTAAACTCTTTGTCTGTGTGCCTATCTGTGGGTATCCCTGTATCACCTCCCGAATCAATCTGTCCTATTTCCAAGTTAGCTAATTATTATACGCTTCTACTCCACTTTCGAACTAGCTTTCAAATAATTTCTTTGCGAGATTTATCCTGACAATACATTTTTTTTCATATCTTTTACATGACCCCACTTTTGCATCCAGACTATTGTCTTAAATATTTCCCCTTTCTATAAGGTTTGGCAACACCGGACACGATTAACTGTTATCGCACTGCAGATTTGTTTTATAACCTCCTGCCTTTTTGGTAAATGTGCATATTAAAAAATTCTTAAATTGAGGGTAGCTCACTTCTAGCCATCCTAAAAACACAGTAATTGTAATTCATCCACACTTCGCTGTTGGTGAATTAATATCAACTCATGCAATTTACGGCTGAGCACATGCCTATTTTCGTCCCATCTCTTCCTTCCATTACTCTACCACCAGCGGCGCTCCACGTGAGGGTTTAATTGCTTAGTTCTCTACCGTGCAGGGCAAATTAATGTTTTCACAAGGGGGCTCTTTGAGTGCTTAATTAAGAAATTAGGATGTCAAGAAAGTTCTTAGAGTGTTTGCTAAAACAGAGGCTTTCCGAATTATTTCTCTGACTTTTTCAAGAGCTACGAAAGTTAACTTGCAACGGTAGATATACGAGTTTAAAAATCTCAGAGATTGAGAGTCATTAAACGTAAAAAATCGAACTTGAAAGCGTTTTTTTTTTGGGGGGTAGGGGGGTGAATTGCATAATAATTATGGAATGATTTATTACAAAACGGTTCCGTTTATACCTCTGAAACAAAGTTATAGGCATAATAGTAACAATGGAGCCTAATTATGACCATTTGTATCTGAATTTGAACATAGCAGCCCCGACTAGATGTCATCGCCCTCGGCGTTATTTACTTACGAGTATACGAAGGGTATTGTGGATAACAAGGTTTCTCTGATAAAATGATTTATCCCGTTTATCCTTTAATCTTGATTATGATCCGTTGGTTTAATAAAACTTCTGTCATTCTGAAACAAGGGTGTCAGTATTAAATGTTAAAATAAAAACAGGACTGCACTTAATGCGCCATGCAAATGAAATGTTATTGCATGTATGTTGAAACTTGTCTCAAATTAAAAGGTGGAAAGAAAACACGAGTTTTAGAGAGACATAGAGCCAAGAAGGTGGTGGTGGCCAATGAACAATTTTAATAATGTGCTTTAGGTTAGTAGACTAGTGTACCAGTAAGTCGTACTTACCAAGTGCTCGTTGATACATATAGCTAAGTATGCTCTTCTCCATTTTTGTGGGCGGGAGTGCTTAATTTAAGGTAATGAAACGGCATCATTAGGAACATAATTTAGAAACAGAAAAATTCCCTAAAGTAAATCATGACAGATGCAAACAATTACTGACGATAAAAACATTTTTAATTTGGTCTGCATGAGGACTAAATATTTAAAAAAATAAAAGATACTTATATTGAAAATAAAGATTTTTCTCAAAATGCTAATCACACTTTCAGAACATCGCTCAATTAAATATTCTAAAACAAATTGTTAAATGGAGAAATTCCAATTTCAACAGTCCCTTTTAAAAAGCGTGTTTTTTTTTTTAATATTAGAAGCATCATTATCAGCCGGTACTCTTTTAAAGTGTGCTTGGTGGAAGAAGCTACTGAAATCAAGAACTAATTTGTTGAATGGGTGGAGATAATAGGGAGACGCAAGAAAAATCAACAGATTATTTTTCAAGATTAACATTCGTTTCTATCGTTACCGATTATTTGTTTTCATGAGGATTGGCGTAGAAAGCACACAAGCTTTATTGATAAACAGACATTCTTCCTCCGTTTCCCCGTCCCTTTTGCCCTCTTTCATTATGTATAATGATTCCTCCTCTTGTCCTTATGTGTTTGCCTTCCAAGTCTCACTCACTCTATCTGTTTTTAATTTCATATCTCACGCTTACGATCTCTCTCTCAATCAACGTTGCTCTGCACTATCTACCTAGTTCTTATTCTATATATCCCTCTGTTGACACTCTCTCTATTTCTTTATTCCTTTCCATTTTACTTCATTTATTCAACTTAATACTCAATCGATAATAAAAACACACAACGTATTTGTGTTTATTTGACAATCTACATTTTTTGTAGCTCGATTTTGTTTCGCTTTCTATAAAGCTCGCCTCCTTTTGCTCATATCTTATCAAAGTATCTATTTATCATTGAAATCTTTGATTATTTCGATTTTTCGATTGCTCCACATTTCGATCCAGCAAACTACTCACCTATCTATTTACTATTCTCTAATTATTAGCTATCACCTAGATACTATCTTGATATTTCCAAATTGTGTGTCTCTGCATAAAGGGTGCTATCCTTAGTTTGACTAGGCTGTATGAAGTATACTAAACAATCTTCTCAAAGGCTTGCTTTAATCAAGCACGTTTTTGTTTTGTTTTGAACAAATACGCTCATAAAACCCAAATACGAATCTCACATTGATACTCGCCATGTCAGCACCTAATAATTACTTGTCCTGCTTTCCTAGTCACGGAACCACTAGGAACGTAAAGTCCTCGTCATCTTGTTTTGGCTATCAACCTCTCGAGCTCCCACCTCGCGTTATGCATTGACTATATATCAGCCATAACTATCTCTACCGACCCTCTCGATGCACACACCGCGCATCCAACTGGATCGCTGAATGCCTACAGTTATACCTGTCAGGTCAATGCCACGTCAAACACAATTAAATCGAGCACCCACGAGCAGGTAGTTGACGAGTTCGGCATGCTTTTCCCACCGTTGGCTTGGATAACTGTTGCGGTTGCGCCAATAGCGTGTAAAAGTCATTGCGAAATCTCCATTTAGAACAGTCAAGAGTTACCACATTTCCTTACTTAATGAAATACCTCAGTTCCTCATACAATTTAAACACCACGTAAAAAGAGGATTGGTGAAATTTCACATTTTGTTTGAAAGCCGTAATGGTTGTCTTGGAGAAAGTTCAAATTTAAAAACCATGTGAGTTATTGCAGCAGCAATAGTCAACTATTACAATCAAACGATTAGAGTTATAAGATCGGTTAAGGTCGACTCAAAGTGAAAATTATTTGTAAAAAAACTGCTCAACTCTAGCAGGATCCCCCTCGACTTACTTGATTAGAGTATGTGGTGCAGCAGATGAAAAGAATCCTTTGTAATGTGTTGAAGTGAACTGGCTGCTGGTGCATGTAAAAGACAAAATTAGTGGCTTGAGTGCAAGTCCCGTTGAAATCTTTTTAGTGACCTTAGTTTATTTCCCTTCACTGCAATGATTATTTTCTAGTCGGAACATTCGAAAGCGTGTTAGCTTTTGAGGGCGATTTTATTTTCAATGAGCTGTGAGAATAGTCACACGAAGATTAATCTTGTATCTTGATGACAAGATATTATTCTGTTTGTACTGCCAGAAAAAGATCGATTTGGATGATGGTCTCTCTTACTTTTTTTTATATTCCTGTCTGTCTTTTATTCGTGTGTAAGCTGGATCTGTGGCCTTACTTAAGTGTTCCGAATAGCTTAGCATTTGTCCTCCCCTTCTGATCTTTTGACATTGTCCATTTATACCTTTTCAAAATACATGTATGTTCGATTTTAGGTGGGAACTTTTGAGAAAAAACAAAGCTGCCATTCTCTAAGTACCATTCCTTCGTTATTTTTCTTGCAGGGTAAAACTTGCTCGTTGATCATACCTATCGCTTGCATAGGAGGTGCATAATGAATTAAGCCGGCAAGATTGTTTTATAGAAATTGAAGATGGCTTATTATTAAATGTTCAAACTTAAACTTGACACAAGAATAAATCCGAGAAGGCAGGGCACATTTTGTCTTACAATGCCACATTCGCGTTGCCTTCCAAACTCACCTACAAGCCAGACATCTTATACGTCTCCGCAGCTCTAACATAAACACGTCAAAACTCCTCGACCAAGATGAAGCTAATAAAAACCTCAACAGCACCAGTAGAAGTTGCTGTTTTATGACTGCTAGATCTTTTTTTTTATACTTTTTTTGCTGCTCTTTGGCATTATAAAGATACGTTTACCATGTCTCTCATTGTGAGGTCTGCGTTGTTCACGTTTTTACTGTAATTGAAATTCTGATTATTATTACCGCTTCTGTATTTGTTTTTTGTTTAAATCTTTGTCCTAGCTTTTAAAGGTTCTATTACATACAACTTTAAACATGTGCTAATGTGTGTTGCCTGAAATAATTTTTAATGACAAAAACAGTCTAATTGAACACAGGTAAAAAAAACAACTCAAATAAATCCTTTGAACACACTGTTATTGTTGAAAAGCCTAGACATCGTCTTATTTTCAGATTCAATGTATCGTCTTGCCAGACATGTAAGTTTACTAAAGTAGCCGTGGTATTGCAGTAAGGAACATAAAAAGATTGATCTCCAACTATCCCATAAGTAGTATTTAATATTTTGTATATTACAGCATTGGTTTCAGAACAAAAGCGCCAGTTTGAAACTAAATTTTGTTTTAGTTTATTGTTTTCGTAATGTTGAGGATTTTGAAATCTACATTCATGTTCTTTATAATTATACCAGGTAACTAGAAAAAATAATTGAGCAATATACACTTTTACTGAATATGATGTAGGTCATTCATTATTATAAGCAAGCCAGTTTAATCAAGACGAAACATAACACAAATATGGTTTTTGCACTATGGCTTTTTTCAAAAGTTATATCAGAAAGAGATAAGGCAATAGAGCGGAAATAATTTTTTTATTTTTAAGCCCCACTCTCCTTGGCTTTGAGTATTTGTCATGATTCAGGTTTTTTATAAACATAATTGCTGTTTCAGCATCGGCCTATCAGCATAATTATGCTATCTAGTTATTAGCTCTTTTAATCATCCTATCACAGCTTCATAAGTCTTTGTAATGAAGATAGAGGTTCATTAAATATGCACATGGGGCTACTATTATTATTAATAACTCTATTGACCGTCTGCTAAAAAAGAATAAGTCTTTACAAAAGTAGCCAAGTAGCTTTCTATCTTTCTCTATACAAAAGTAGACAAAACATTTTATAAAGCCGTGTCCACCCACTTAAAATTGGGTCACTGGCTATAGGCAGTGCTTGAAATTTGTAGAATGTCCGTATTTGAGCCCCTAACAGGCAGCAGTGCTGTAATGCTCTGAAATATGGGTTGAATTTGCTTTGGTGTGTATTGGCCTGCTGTGGGAAATATGTAATATCTTGAGACTGCCTTCGGCGGTGGAAGACTGTAATCCATATATATTATTATTGTTATTAATATTAGCTATATATCACATAGGACTTGTCTATTACGAGCTTACCACACATAATGAATTACTTGCAAGTAATTAAATAATTAACGTTGAGTACTTAGCTATATAAAAGAGGGCGTGAGCTACGTAATGCAGTTTTGAGCCTGATCCAAAAAAAGTTTCTTCTCACGCTTACCTCCCTCTTACAGCACAAAGCTGCTGATACAGGATATCTGGGTGACTATATGGTGGCTTTGTGTAGGCTCAATAATATTATGTTACATTAACTTTAATTGATAACAATGTTGTAGATTGGATAAATATGAAGTGGGAACAGAGGGTCGCCACGGATTTTATAACTCTGAGTGTAATTATCACCCTCCAGCTTTTACAATCTAGACGGTTTTTACAGCCAAACTCTTTATGTGCAGCCATCTCTCATTAAGAACACAAAGCATGCCATCGGAAATCTCTTGAGCGAATGGAAAGGATTGGGAGTAGCATCAATGCAGGAAGTTCTTGCCCCACCATCATACTAATAACTTTTAATAAGCCTTGGCAAGAGGTTCCCAATATCTTCAATGTATTTTTGAAACAACACTGAATAGACTCACACAAAGACCTGTGTAAAATAAGCGTAAAGTTTGACGGCTAGCTATTAGTATTAACGAGATGTTTGCACCTCCCTCTTGCTTTAGAAAGTTTATCCCTAGCGGTGCTATAATAATGTTTTGGCATAAAAATAAACACCTTGAAGCTGATGCCCAATTAGGCTTCACCGATTCATGCCAAATCCTCAGTAAAACACGGCTTTAGTTTAATGCCAGGATAAAGTGGTGGAAGTTACGTTTGGATTTTTAATTGAACACTTGATACTTGTAATTTGAAGTACTTGGAATAAGGGTTATGCATGGGGTTACTTCGCGTTAAATAAAGAAAGACAAGATTAAAAATAAGCCTTCATTCTTCCCCTTCTTTGGCCCATTATTTCTTGAAATTGTATTTACTAACTTTGTCAAAATAAGATTTTTAATAACTGTTACAGCTATTACACTTACCACTACTACTACTACTACTA
>BMAT01002989.1:121681-137155 GCA_019649035.1 Elysia marginata
CAAACAGTTTCCTTCTGTAAAGTAGAATGCAAGTTCAACAGCTACTTAAAATATCATTGGATCGGTAATTATGAAAAATGTGTCGCCGCATCCTTGACTAGTAGTCACACTACAAGGGTATTGATATCCACAATTCACGTGGAGGTGTTGGCGTTCGTGCTCAGAATTATGTCAAGTTATAAACCTTTGAGTGAATCGATTTTGTTCATTGCAATAGAATTAAATTGGAAGTCTCTTTTATTGCAAGCCTATAGGGAATGAGATTTCAACAAGAGTAGCGGAACTTTCCTGATGTCTCTCCGAGTGAGATTTACATTAAGGCTAGCACAAGCAGATTTACCTACTAGCTTCTTTTAGAAAATATTTCAAAGACAATATTATGTGAAAATTAAATGTGATTACCGCTGTCTTATGAATACAATCTTTTAAAGTTTATGCGACAGATTTGTTTTGAAGATAAATTTTTTATTTAGCTCTATAGTGTGAAATCGTTTATAAAAGTAAGAAACTAACCGATATAAGACCCTAAAATCTAGGTCTAGATTACAATAATCACTATAGTATTTTGGGGTGTTGTCTTCTAGAAAAGGGACGCTACTCTTGTTTTACCTCTAATCTCATTCCCTATAGATTCTAGTTTTTTATTGTGGTGTTTTAATATTATTCTTCACATTTAGTCGACTTGTTTCAAGTTTTAGGAGCCTTAATTGTACTTTGACCATCTTACGCTGATTTTGGGAAGATTGGTTTTAAGGGATGCATTAAGAAGCAGAATCTTACCTAACGCCTCGTATGTGATACTATCCTCTAGTTTTCTAGAAAGTTGGAATTAGTTTTATCCACTATTTTTTAGTTTCGACTTTTGAAGAATGGCCTAAAGTCACATATACCAGAAAGGAGCAATACTCTGAGTTTTCCTTATCTCAATCAAGTTTTTTATGTTGAGTTTTGACAAATTAAAAAATGTAAAACCATAGATTGAGGATTAGGTAACGTTATGATTAGACGTCAGACGTAAAACACGTGTTTACATGAGCAGCACAAATCTGCTAAAACCCTTACTTCTAGTGTGTTTTCTCTGGCTATGCAATTTATTCTTAGACTAAAATCTTTTGGTTTGTCAAATTGTATCCACGTAAGAGGGAAGTCTTCGTTCAATTGAAAGAGAGCCCTAGGCTTACCTCTCGTAGTTAACCAATTTTGGATCGAGCAAAAGGCCCGTCACAAATTCCGTCCAGCATGGTAAGGAACATTGGCTTGATTACGGCATGTCAGCGTTTTGGAATTGAAAAGCGCAGTGGCTATTTAGTATGTCGATCTTTACGTCAATATTAAAATCATATCTTTTAATTACTAAGTTCGATGAATCTATCACCATCTTCATGCGCAATTATGCAGCAGGATTGTCAATATTAACGATCCTTTTCTTCTATGATCAACTGGTATGATATCGTTCATGAACTAGTTACAATATCATACACAAACAAAAGTTCTAAATGATACAGAAGACTCAATTTTCTTCTATTCACCGAATTACTTCTTTTCCTTGATATTCAAGTATTATGTTTTGGTACACGTTAAGCCCAGATGTATCTCTTTTAACATGCTTGCAATTTTAAAATGATGACAATCGTTTGTAATCTGGAAAATTTCAATACTTGTGGGTGCCTATGCAGAAAATTGAAGTACCTTATGAGGTTTTGAATTCGAGGTTAATTTCATAAATAGGAAAACAAATTTATGATTTGTTGCACAAAGGGGTGAGACTCACAAGCCCTTTTATTATGCTGTCTCTCAGCAGTGTGCATTCTTCATCATATATATTGATCTTACAACTTTAATGTTGCTTTTCATGTATTCGATTTCGGCAACATATACAGGAACAAAAAAATCGGAATCGCATCCATGCTGCTCGTTGATTAGGTCCACAGTTTGCCTAAATAGCTCGGCTGTCCTGGATTGGCACACCGTCTGTCTCCATCAGATGGTAGGGCAGCTGTCAGCGGGAGCGACTGCCTTGAAGACATATGATGCTCTGATGGACCCTTGCCTCACTGCCTCCAGGGGGAAGAAATCAGGAGGATGCTGGGGTCAGATTGGGACGCTAGGCAACTATCGGGGGAAACTAACTGATTCCCTCGGTCTATGCACTCCGTGTACACGTAGCCGGCCATGCATTTGACTCTCAACGACCATCTCACTTAGCTCCTAGGAAATGTTTGAGCATTTATTCTCTGCTGTCATCATAACTGTCGTTACTCGTTAGCCAGCCTCTTCGTCGACAAGCGTTTGTTTAGTAGCCTTTCATTCGGGTATACTTTTATCTGTGCGCATAGCTTTATTCTTTTCTGCATCTGTCTCTCTTTCTATAAATTCATTTATCTATAATCTGCATACATATTCGTTTATCTACCTTTATATCGAATGACCTATTTATATGCTTGTCTGTCTTTCCATCTCCTTCTATATCTCTAGAACTGCGTGTGTGTGTTTAAAAAATGATCATTTCATTTATGTTTTTATTTTTCAAACTCTTCGCCTTTTCCACCATAGGCAGTCCTCTACCTTTGGTTTATTTCTCTTTTTCCACCCCTCTCTCTCCATCTATCTATCTGTTTATCTATCTATCTATCTATCTATCTATCTCTATCTATCTGTCTATCTCTTTCACTTTAGTTTAATTTATTTTTATTTTCAAATCTCGTCTACAGTCGCTACCTCCCCGTCGCCAATAAGTACAAAAAAACGCACCGTGCATACACAAAGACTTACAATTCACCCAACTTCTTATAAATAGGCATTCAACTCTCTTTTCTTTACTATTTAAGCTTCATGTCCATTTTCGACCCTTTGCTTACATCTTCGCTTCCGTAAACCGCCCGTGGCAATCGATGGTCAGTCCTACATGACCCCATCAGTTATCACTGCGAGTGGTAAGTGCCAGTAGCCGGTCTACACCACGAGGCCTGGACAAACAGGAGCTTCATCTTTATGGCGCCTAGTTTTGTTGCTTGTTTTTGCTTTTCTAGATTTTTTTTTGCAGGACGCTAAAATATTGGGATGCGTAAACCTCGTTCTTTGGGTTTTATTTTTTGTCGTCTTTTAGTTTCAAAACTAATGTGTGAAAGAGCTAATTCTTTTGAAGTCTAAGTATGTGTTCAAAAGAGACAGAACAGCGTTATTATGTGTTTTAGAAGTTAGGCAGATGAGTATTATTATGTGTTTGTTATAGAGTTGCATCCACAGTATGATCGATTCTCGAGTTTGAGTTGTTATGAAAAGAAAGTTTTTTTTTATTTTTTTGTAATATAATAATTTGTTTATCATTATTATTGTTGTTATTAGTATTATCATTATTATTAGTACTATTATTATCATTATTGTTATTGTTTTTATCATCATCATCATCATCATCATCATCATTATTATTATTATCATTATTATCATTGTCATTTCGACTTAATCCACAAAACAGTGTCAGTGGCGCCAATACATCGTAAAATAAAGCTGTAAAGGAATTTAGCATTTAAAACTTAAACAGAATTTTGCTCTAAACATGCATAAAAACTTTTTTTTTTCAAACATGTGAAAGAACCTTTTAATTTAAACTCCTCTTTCAATGGTAATATACATTAAGGAAAATTGCTGTTTATGTCTTAAGTGTTAATAGAGAATTCTTTACAACGATTGCAGTGACAATTTTTTACATGAAAACATTGTGTGACTCCATAAACATATTAAGTTAGCTCAAGCGTACTAGAGGCTCCAAACAAACTTTGGCCAACGACCTAGTCATAAAACACGTTTCGTTATTATATTTTATTATGATTATTATTATTTAGTAACGTTATTAGTATAACTATGTTTTGGTTCTTAGATATTTTACGTCTTAAATTCTTGGAACTTTCAATTTCTAGACATTTTGTTGCCAGCGCTAGCGCTTCCATCTCTCTCTCTCTTTCTCTCTCTCTTTCTCTCTCTCTCTCTCTCTCTCTCTCTCTATCTCTATATATCTATCTCTCGCTCTATCTATCTGTATATATCTATCTCTCGCTCTTTCTCTCTGTCGCTCTTTCACTTCAAACTTTTTCTTCTCTTTATATTCTATGCTCTTTTTTATTGTATTATTTGTATTTGTCTATCTATAGATCGATCTATCTAACTTTAAGTCTGTCTGTTTATTTATCTATCTACTTATCTACCTAAATATCTACCGATGTACTATATATCTATTATCAACCTATTTATCTACCGAACGTACTCACCGGTCATCTACCAGTACCTCTAAAATCCTGCCCTGTTGCTTCGAGCTAAAATACATGCAACCGATTGAATTTTCTCCGAGCCACTCGGCAATGATTGATACGAGCATAACTCTGGCGGTTGTACAAACGTGACATGTTTGTCTGCCAAAGCTTGGACCGCCCTAGGCTGAGTGTGCACCGCGACGACTTCAACAAACAGAATCTATCTTAGTGGGTAGACTTCGGAACGTGTATCTACGTGAACATAAACACGAACTATTGGTTAAATTAAAACTCATATCTCCACTCTCTTTGTTATGTCTTTTTTCATGTAGTTAGGACTAAAGTGGCGTTTTAGAACATTTGTGGTTGATAGATAATTCTAAGGTTTTATGTAGATTGGTTGCTGGCAATGACTTAACAATTATCTGAATGACAAAAGCACGAAAGTTGGAATCTAAAAATTCAGCGGAATAAAAGTTTCCATACAATAAAACTGGCACCACTAAAAGTTTATGAGTATAGCTGCTGACTTGAAGATTGCAAGTTGAATAATTAAAAAACCTCATTTTTCAACAATATCAAATTTTTTTTAAAAATCGAGACAGGCACTCTTGTGTTTAGAGAACATTATTATTTGATACCTTTAACTCAATGATATTTTTACATACAAAAACTGGAGTAAAATCTATCTATCGTATGGAGCTCCATATGCGTAGTCAAACTGAACATACTAATTCTGGCTTCCTTGCACTATTTTTAGAGATTTCAAGCAAATGTCGAAAGCAACCACTGCACCCCCCCCTCCCCGCCCCCAACACATACACACACCATTACTGACCTTTTCTTTTTGCAAAAAAAAAAGAAAAATCCAAATTTTCAACGATCATAGAACATGACTAATGATAGTGCAAGTTAATCGTTGGCCAAACCTGCTGTCCCTCTGGAAAAATAATAAATAAATAAATCAGTAAATTATGTTTAGAGTCCTCCACCGCCGAAGACAGTCTCGTGATTTTTCATATTTACCCAAGCAGGCCTATACACACCAGGGCAAATTCAACTCACATTTCAGAGCATTACAGTACGGCAGCCTTTTAGGCGCTCAAATACTAACATTCCACTAATTTCAAGCACTGCCTTTAGCCAGGTACCCATTTTACAGGTGAGTGGACTGGAGAAAGTTAGGGTAAATTACTTTCCCAAGGCAATTGCAACATGACATGGTGGGGAGTCAAATGTTCAAAACATAGTGTAAAATCATAGTGGCATCCAACAGAAACTTCAGAGACCGTGGCGCTTGACACGGTATGATTTCGCAATGCTCAGACAACGGACTACACCAGATAATTGTACACAGTTCATTAATTTTGTGTAAATCCTATTTTCAGTGTAACTAATTCTTGTTCTTTTTATTCTACCGTTTTGTTCATTATTTCTTTCAACATTTAACTCCGCTATAATTTTCGTGATACCATAGACCACTTCCCCGTAGTACCCCCTCCCTTTTTGTTTTGGAAGTCCATTCTAATGACCTATATCTAGATTTCTAGGTCCTTTTATTCTTTCTCCCCCACTTTTTTATATTTATATTTTTTTTCTTTACTGTTATCATCAATATACATTTTGTATTGTTTGAATTATATTTTTGCTTTTCTTTTATTGCTAACTGTGTGCCTATTTATGTAAGTGTATTATAAGTTTTATATATTTTTTGTGTCTGATGAAGGTGTAAAGCCGATAGCTTATTTGATTTGTCTGTACTCTTAGAGCTGGAATATTTAGCTAAATAAATTATTTTAATTATCTCATCCACACAGCTCTACTGCGACTCTTGTTTAATTTCAACCAACTGTTTTGCCTCTTCTAGATCTATTCATCTACCACTCCCTTGTCCAGACGATAGTAAATAGCTGTCCTTGACTAAGATGGTGCTCAAGACTTAGTGCTTCTTAACTTAATGTGCTACATTCTTTGTTTTAATTTGCAAGTCTCCAGTGTGGGCTAGATATCACAGCCTTTTTGTTTATTATTATTGTGGCTTGAGCTGATCTTTTTGCGGCAAAACGCACAGCAAATATGTTTTGCCCATCATTTAGAAAAGAACTCAATCGCATCTACATACTATAATTGGCAGCTGGGGAAAACATTTTCTCTATATTTTGGGCTATTGGGTCCTTTATCAACAATGCTTAACTCTTGTTTTATTTTGATAAAGTCTCATTACATTTATATATACTAAGTGCCTTCTTCGGTCCGAAGGTTGACAACCATGACTCCCAATTCTTCTCTACTATCAGCTTTCCATTTGATTTCTCCATATGTACGATAGTGGGTCCATTGCTTGATGTCGTCAGTCCAGCTCCTTTTAGGGCGTCCTCTACCTCTTCTGCCCTTAATTCTGCCCTCCAAGGCTAGATGCAAAAGATGTCCCGAGCTTCCCCTTATAACTTGACCAGCGTAGTGCAATTTCCTCTTTATCAGCTGGTCTAGCAGTCTTTCTGTTACATGCGCCGCTTGTAATACCCCTTCGTTGATCTTGTGCTCCTCCCAACATGTTCTCAAGGCTTTTCTGTAGCACCACATTTCAAAGGACTTTCTTTATCTTTGACTGCCTTTGTGAAGGTTTATTATATGTTTCGCACCTATAGTTAAAAACCGAGAAGACATAACATTGTAGAATCCTCTTTTTTCGTCCCTATGTTTATATTCCCTTGAAGCAGCTCTTTGTTTTTCCAAAACTTTGCCTTTGCCTTTTCTGTTCTTATGTTGATTTCTTTTTTCATTAAGACGTCTTCTGTTAGTATAGGCCCAAAATACTGATACTTAGTCACTTGCTCCAGTAGGGTTCCTTCGATTAGTATGGATACTTTCTTTTTCTCTTTTCCGCTATGCAAAGTTTTTGTCACTTTGGCATTCATTTCCATCCCGTATGTTTTGCAGCTTTCGGCTATATTGTCGAACATCTGCAGGAGGCACTCAGGTGTCTCTGCCATAATAACCGTGTCGTCAGCATATCTCACATTTGTAATATTTTCGCTGTTCAAAGAAATTCCTCTCTTTTCCTCTAGGGCTTCTTGCAAAAGGAATTCGTTGTACATGTTAAAGAGGGCTGGCGAGAGAATGCACCCTTGTCTGACGCCTCCCAAGATGTTGATATTCTCTGTAGGTCCTGAATGTTTTCATCTTTGCCGTTTGGTTCCAGTAAAATTCTGCAATGAGTCTTCTCTCGTGGTCTGGTACTCCTGCTTTGGTCAAAACCTCCATCAGTTTGGCATAGTTCACCCTGTCAAACGCCTTGGTATAATCAATGAAGCATATGGAGAGATCTTTCTGGTGTGCAGCCATTCGTTCGCTGACGTTTCTAAGGATGAATATGCCACCCCGAGTGCCTTTTTCCTTTCTAAATCCCAGTTGCGTCTTTTCAAGGTGTCTATCGACGATCGGATTTATCCTCTCCTTTAAAAGTATTTTTGAGGCGTGTGAGACTAGGCTGATTGTGCGGTGGTCTGAGCACTCTGTCGCTTTGTTGACTTTTGGAGAGGCTTAAAAGTATTAAGATATGCAATATTTATCTATTTTTTGTTAACTAAGTATGATGATGAACCATATAACAATTATGAATAACATAAGCTTTAATAGTAAAATAATGTTTTGAATGATGAAATCAAACGACTTTCGAGAAAATATGAAAAGAAAAAATCCATTCAGTTATTGAAAATGATGAAAAGTAGTGATAATGTGCAGAAAAGACTGGCTTATCGAGAAAGTAAAATAGAAAATGGAAAGTGATTTACATCGTCTATGTTTCCCAAATACTCTTGTGCAGATTTAGGTCGAGAAAACCCGGATGACCGTGCACATACTGTTTGTTTATCATAATTAACGAGTGTTTACTTTAAAGTTTGCTACAAAGCGGAAATATTTTTGTTCATCAGCCTATTACGCTTTTTCTCCCTTCTTTATTTCTTACTTTTTGCGATTGGATAGATCTAGGCGTGATATAGATCAAACGGCCAAAGCTTGCTTAGCCAACTTGTGTGAGTCATGGGTAGCCGAATGTAGCACTGCGTTGTGTTGTCTCAAGTGGTCGGACTTGGGTCTTGATCTAACCACTTACTCCCCTTGTTTGATTATCTCTACTAAAGATGGTGGTCAAACGTTAGTGAGTGGTGGTCTAAATAGTAAGTCAAAATGAGAAAAAATAACGGGAAAAGAGAATTTTTAAATTAAGCAGTATTTTTCACAAATGTGCGAAAGAAATATACCTAAGCAGCTTAAATAGTTATGGGTAAAATACAAATTAGATTTTTTTAATCCAATTATTATAGTTTGTGAGGCAGGGCGATGTTTTAAGTTTTATGCTCATTTCAATTTCAGTAATTAGGCTTTCTATGGTGTTATTTCTTGCAGATATGCGATATACCCTTCAATAGATAGAAATTTCAAGATTTTACAATTGATATGTCATCTACCATGACCTATCAATCGTAATGAAAAAGCTAACTTTGCAACATCGTATTATGAACAATTAATTAATATTTTTGTATTCAAATCCTCCTAATTATACCTATTAATATATTATAGTTTCCATCAGAAAGAAAGATGGCACACAGAAATCAGGTATATAATGAAGTATATTCATTTTGACGTGGTTCTAATTGGAAGCAAGAATGAAGAAGGTTCGAGAGCGTATTCTCCAAACCTTTAACTTTCGCAATGAAAATGAAAACCACTCCGCCTGCTTTATGTGCAGTTTATTTCACATAAACCATTGCGGTGCAGTGGCCCTTACTTTGACTTACTATTTTGCTTGTTTTCGCACCTTGGGCTTTTGTCAATTTTATTACACGTCAAGAATTATCAACTTAGCCCACCAGTCCGATGAGTAACAAATACATCGAACGGGGTAGGGTGTTATGACAGCGTTTAAAGAAAAGTGCAGAAAAAGCAAGTGGCGAGAGGTTTATTCAAAGATGCCAAGCAATCAAGTCTAGACATTCTATATCTAGTAAATTTCTTTTCCACCCGGACGCCTTCCGAATAATATCTCTTAATCCTGAGATCCTATGCTCACGTCTCGCCGCCCATAGTGATCATATGACCTCTTATGACAAGAAAAACTCGCCGGATATTGAGAGATCTCTCTGAAACCGGACATTGATTGCTGGTGCCAAGCGGAGTTGGGTCAAAGGTCGGCCACGCACTCATTTTGTTGCCTGTTGGATACTCCACTTGCAGGAGGGGCCGCTGTAGGAAAGAGTGCATGTATTTTGTAGGGATGCGGATGGGGAATGAAAGGTTAGTGGCTTTCTCTTGTTCCAATGCTTGAGAGCTTCAGTATGATTTATAGCTTTCACGGTTTGTAGAATTGACAAAGAGAAGAAATATGGGCGGGGAAATACATTTATTCCCTCAATTTCTTGTGTACAGTAGGCCACATAAAATAAGAAGTTCAAATGGGATAGAATCAGTTTTCTTTTATTTTTGTTTGTGCAAAAAATATAATGAGGTTATAAAGGACTACATTGTTTACTTGAAAGCAAATGCATCAGTCTTCACTGTTTTCGAGCCAACTGTATAACATTAGTTTACTGTCCTACTAACATTGCTTTATGTCAAGTAAATAGGCCTTTAACTAAAACAGTTTACTATTTTACATGAAGGCTCTCATCCTTTTTAGCATTTTACCATGGGTTCAGAAAACAGGCAGGCAGAATTTAAAACTAGAAATCTGCAACACAAAGTATGCAGGGTAGGTGGAAAAAGTAATAAAGAATTAATGAGTAAGGTTGTTCTTTTTCTTGTTTTTTTTAATCTGTTTCACCCTTTCTTCTTTATCCCCTGTCTCTTCTTTACCAATTTTACATGACTTTTCTCTATATTTTAATCTTTTCTCGTCCGTCCTTTCACTCTATCTCTTTCATTCATTTGTCTTTCATCCTCCAGTCTCCTCCTTTTGTGGTACTTGAGAGGCCGCATACCATTGCTGCGCCAGCGGTGTTCATCTAGATTGAAATCGAAGAGCTCTCCATACCGGCTATATCTCCTGGCTTTTGGACTTAGCCTGGTGTTGGGGAATACAAAGTGATGGCGGGCTTAGATTCCAAAAATGAAAAAAGAAGAGCCCATATGTTTCATTTAGACATCAATTCACTCGCCGATTCTCCGTTACTTGACCGTTACTTGCAGAGCCCTGTTTAGACCTCCTTACAATGGTCTTAGATTAAAAGGCCTAACAGGATTCCTCCTCCCTCTATCCTCCTCCTCTTTCCCTTGGAAATCATTCACAATGCACCCACGCAGCAGCAACTAAATAAGTTATAAAGTGCACTTCTGTGGTTTCTAATGCTTGGTAGTATTCTTTATTTCAAGCTAGGTGAACAATTATATAAAGAATATTCTCTTCGAGGCAATCCCCCTTCTAGTGTTCTAAAAGAAAGTATTCAGATCGCAACCCGGATATCAAAATATTCCCATTTTTGTTTTTTTTGTTTTTGTTTTTTTTTGTTGTTTTTTTTGTACAATATAGGTCGAGTGATTAATGACAGCTTAAGAAGGGCTTTGGTTAGATACTTAAACTGGTCCACCGTTCTCTGATCTGTCCAAAGTGGCTTATACGTAGGTTTTTATTAGACCCTAATACCATTATGCTTTTTTAACATCAAATACCAGTCGCCGAAAAATTAGTTGCCAAAACATTTAAGTTTCTTGTTACGTTATAGCTGTGTCTTCGTTTAAGAGAAATTTGTTTGTCTGATGAATAATATAGCAAACATGATTTCAATTGTCAATATTTTTCCTGGAAGATCTTTTCTTTTAAAAATTGCTTAAGTCAAACGCGAGTCTCCGAAACTGTAAATGATATTTTCATGAGAAAAGATTAAACCGATGTACAAGTCGAGCATATAAAAAGAAATAATCATAAATATTCAGGAGTGAAAACTGTTTTGTACCTTACAATCTTTTAAACCAGATTTGAAGCCTTCTTTGGAAATTTTTCGTAAGTTTCATTATTTTAACAGGAAAATATTTTCTTTTAAAAACTTGTTCTGTCTATGCATGAATTCACAATAAATAACAATGTCCTTTTTTAAAACGTCTCGCTCGTAGCTGTTTAATAGATAGCTTTACTCCAGCTTTGTTGAGCTTATTTAAATTCCATGATAATACCAGAGTAAAAGATAATATTGTATGGAGGCCGGCATAATTACTATTAAATATGATGGATTGGCGTATCGACGCTGAGCTATTTTTTAAAAGTGCGAATAATGAAAGGTTACAATAAAACTTAAACTCAAAACTTGAATGCTCCATTCTTGGACACGCAAATCTCGCATCAGAGCGCCAATCTTTGTGGAAACTAAATGCCATAATGGTAACAGTTATTTCAAGGGCATAAACGCTTTGAGAAGTTAAAACTGTTAAACGTGATTTAAGCTCTACAGAGATACCTTAGTCAAATCTTAGGAATCAAGACCATACTTAGTAAATGAGACAGTTTTAGTAAATGCGATAATGCTGAGGCGATTAAGGCGTGCTCTATAAGGATCACAACGCCCAATCGCACGCCGAGTAACTTTTTCCATCGGTTTGTGCTTGTTGAAACGTTTTTATTTCGTACTTATCGCTTCAGCATTTTATAACCAGTGTGATTTCTAACTTGTTGGTGCTTGAATATCATTGGACATAAAGCGCCTGGACAAGGATTTTATTTCTTCCATAGTTCGCGGAATCTGTTTTTGTAGTACATAGTAGAAAGAGAAGGTGGGTCAAGAGGGAAGATAGGAATCAGTTCTTCCCTGAAGAAAAAAACTACGATACTTTTTGCTGCAATTTTTGCAGGCTTTCGTCTTCAGTCACGTGAGAAGCAGGATCTAAAACCAGCATAAGGTCAAGAAATTTGTTGCTCCAACGATAATGTAATATCCACTGAGGTGATTTACCAATACAGACAGGGTAACTATAACATTACGAGTGCTCTACACGTGATGTGGTGTGTTGAAAATATGAGATTAGCCGTTAACCTAAACGTTAGCTCTGCAAGCCTTTTTTCCTTTGGTCTTCCAAAATACGTAGATGGGGCTAAGATGCTGAACGTAAAAGATGTACATCGCGGCATCCCATCAAGACTCTGAGACTTAGAGCTCGTCAGAGCTGATTCTGCGCCGTCTGTTGGGACAGACCACTCACTCCAAAGATTTTCCCAATGTACAGAACGTGCTTAGGGCTGAGCTTTCCTTGATCCGCCAAGCTCACTGCTCTAATTGGCCCTGTTCCTATCGGCAGATTCTGTTTGTTGTCGCACGGCTTGTCGGAAGACTCTGCCATCTTGTCTTTGCTTGACTTTGCAATAGAACTGTATAAATGTTGTCCGCATGAGGCAAATGGCATCTACGGTCAGGGCTTAGGGCTAATTATGACCGGGCATCTGTAATGATTAGTTTTTCAAAACTCGGAATTTCGATACACTCGTGGTAATCGTAGTTTGCTTCCGACTAAATTTGTAGTAGTGCATTTCCGGGAAAAGGGGATCTTTCATCATTGGGCTTTCTGTAAAAAAATAACGAATGAAACAATATCGCCTTTCTTACTGTAAACCAAGAGGTAATTTACTCCCTTGATACTTTTGCTCTGGTTGTTTGCTTGGAATAAAGAAATTGTATTTCAACAATAAAACCATCGGCAACTTAAAAGTTGGGTTCTGAGTGGCACAGCTTCATTAGATTAAGAAACAACCAAACAATTTGCACATAGAATAACTTTTACAAACTCTATCCTGCGGTGTTGATATATATCTCCCCTACTTCCTAGTCTTTTTTGTTGTTTTTTTAACTATTTACATCCAAAATCCTCCCTAATAAGAACGCAAAAATCCTATAAAACCTTTGAAATTTTTTCTTTTCTTTCAACCCATGAGAAAGTTCAAAACCATATGAAGCACTAAGTGCGGCTAAGCTGGTTTGACCATAAGTTTCTTAGCTCTTCTAGCTCTTCTAATTATGTTTATGTTTTTAAATCACAAATCTTTAAAAAGTGCTGGACAGGTACTCATATGCTGAAAACTTGGATTGATGTTTGAAATTCATGCCGAGCTGTGCGTCTTTTCATACTCTCTGTCTGGTTTTTTTTATATAATACCAAAATGCTTTGAACACAAGCCTCATCCTAACAGTTGCATTCCTATCTCTGTTTGATTCAAACGGCTTATTACCTTTTTTTCCCTATCTGTGCTTCCCTTCCTCCACCTCCCCTTCTGTATTTTTCATCGGGAATCAGGACTGATTTTTCTAAACGAATTGGGCAGTAATCTTTTTAAAAAAGTAAACTTTGCTTGCCAATCTTCTTTCTTTCTTTAGATCTGTGTTTGTCTGTCTGCATTTTCTTCAGCCGTGGTTTCTCTATATATATTGCTCTCTCTAAATCTCTATCTTTTGTAGCGTCTTTATATTTCCTAAGTTTCAAACACTATTCTAGTGTTTTTAATATCTATGCCTACATCTAGATTTTAAATTGGAATCTACAGTCATTGAATGAAAGAACAGTTTTGCTTTGAAATCATTGAACGCACAAATCGCCTTGAATCAAACTGGCACACCCCATCTAAAACTTTAACAAGTGTATTTTAAAATGTGTCATTTAATCATAAAATGAATGACTTCCGAAGATGTAGTTTTTTTAATAATATTTTCAAAACTATTTAGAGATGCAACTGATGAGCAACAAACAATGGGAAACACTCTAAATGATATGCAGTGATTTTATGGCCCACTAGTATTGCGCACATAAAAGTGATATTGCCCTCGTCAGAAACTTATAGACAAGAGTTTTATTCTGTAGCTAGGAGTAAGCTTCTTCAGTTCAGCTAATAAATAGATCAAGTAAAGCTTCGCGAAAACTGGTGATTTTGTAAAAACTTCCGTGATGAGTTTTACGTCTACTGCAGGAGTGAAAGTTCGAAGTGCAGGTTAAAGTTTTGCTGGTCCTTTGATTCTCTTAATTTATTGATTTTTATATACAGAGAGACAAGACATTCATAATCAAAGTACGTTGAAGGAGAGAGGTGCAATAAGAAAAGCTATGAAAAATTCAAACTGTTAAGCTAAAATTTTAAAAAGTTGGAATCTTTGATTAGGTAGTTTATTGGCGCTTAAAGTGCGTTTTGTCTGTTGGTGCTCAATACTCTTCATACATAAAACTAATACATAACTTTTCCAGTCAATAATGAAATAAGTATGTATCTCTTTAAAATAGAATACAATTTTGTGGAAACTGAAATACGAATAGATCCCTCCATGAAAGATATTGAGCCTAGTTGGGTTTTTTTTTCTACATTACCAAAAATTTTCAACTACACAAAATTACAAGATGATCTTTGTATTAACCCCTTCATCGCATCTTTTTTCTAGCACCATTCATCTACTTATCCAATGATATATCTGTCCAATTTGAAATTATGATCAGTTTGTTTTTAAAACTGATATTGCTATGTTTTTTATCTTTTCTATGGTTTCTTACAGGGAAAGATTTATTTATCCATGTTTTTTTTTATAATAGTTTAACAAAAATTCGGTACGGTATTATTTATGTAACTATACACCTATCTATCGGTGAATTGTTTTTTTTATCTATCTGACTGTTTATTTATTTATCTTAATATCCGTCTCATCTGCCTGGCCATGTATTTTGTATTGCTTTTTACGACTATTTCAACTATGGTATTAGTCTCTTACGTTTTGCAAGATTCCGCCCAAAGAGAGAGACTATCTTTGTTTGATGAGCTCTGCCAGACTGCTGTTTGACATTCCTGTCGTGCTGTACTTATTGCGTAATATTTGTTGTTTCCATTAAGTTTATCTCCGTTTCCACTCTGGTTCGTCGCGTCTCTGTCTGTCTGTCTGTCTATCTGTCTGTCTGTCTGTCTGTCTGTCTGTCTGTCTCTCTCTCTCTCTCTCTCTCTCCATTTCTCCTTAATTTTGCCAACCCAAGGAAACTTAAAACATTTTAGTCACAGAGCATCACGCTGCCTACCTCTTTTTTTTTTCGCTGAAGCACATGCACTTCACGATCATTTATGCCATTAGTTCTCTGACAATCTAATTCGTTGTGTGTGGTCCCATAACCTGCATTCGTGGGTGAGCTCTCCGCCTCGTATTAGAATTCAAAATATTGTCCTCCAAATGGCTGCCGTTTGTTTTGAAGAGAGAGAGAGAGAGAAGAAGAAGAAGAA
>BMAT01002989.1:180380-195101 GCA_019649035.1 Elysia marginata
TGTGCTGGACAACTTAAACTGTGAACTTTCTTGTTGCACCTTTTTCCAGGAAATTCCCGCTAGGCGTAAAAGTTGGCATTTGTTTATCAAAGTTTTTATTTTAAAAATTTGACCCAATGTAAAATAAAATTGTACACTATAATATGCCAAATTCTGGATCATACAAAATAACACAGGAATGGGAACAAACTGATAAGCAAATGTAATCAACTTTTGCCCCACAAAAAAGATATGAAGCCAGAAAAAAACATAATTAGGTTATAGTTTCATACATTTTCCAACCTGGTAGAATCTAGATTAGTCTGAAATGGCCATAGCTCTAGTCAAGGATTTGCATTTAAAGTAAAAGCTAGGATTTTGCTTAGTAAGAGAAAAAGAAGGCAATGGAGAACATAGCAATATAATATTGTTGTATAAAAAAATAGTTGAATTGATAGATCTTTGTGTACAAATGCAAATTAATAATAGGGTTGAAAAGAATGGATAAGAAAGGAAAAGTCTAGGAGAGACAAATTTGCATTTGAAGAGAGAGATAATATGAATAAGAAAAAAAGGAAACAAAAAAGAGAGCTGCTTGAATCCCAGCAAAGGAGAGAAAGGGGACAGAAAAAAAGATGTACAGCAGAATGGAAAGAATCAAGATGATACTTAGATTCAAGAAAAAAAAAGAACTAAGAGGAAAAATTAAGAAAGAAATGGGAAACAGCATAGGAAAAAAGAGAGAGGTACAGGGAAAGAGATGGTGTGGGATATAAAGTAAAAGCAGCATATGAAAAAAGATGATATAGATCCAGAAAAAAATTAGTCTTGAGGAGATTTATAGACAATTGTATACTTAAAGAGTAATCAAGACGATTTGGAAAAGAACAATTTGCAGTAATATAAAAAGAGAAAGACAAGAGATATGGGGTGGGGGGGGGGGGGCAATACAGAGATAGTTATAATGAGAGAGCATAAAATTCAAGCAAGAATAATCTGTTAAATTAAAAGGAATGAGAAATGTAGGCGCTTATAGGTTAGTGAGTAGAAAAAAACTTGCGAGTTGATGTATTCTAAGTTATTAGAGTTTAGACTGATACAGATAATATGCTGTTGTGTGAGGAGAAAAAGAAAGGTACCAGCAGGTAACTTTCGTCACAACACATTCTATTATCCGAGCAGGCCGAATACTTTTTTTTTATATAAATTTTATATATCAAATGAACTTGAACAATAAATGTGTGTGTTGACTAACCTCTGAAAAGGGGTAGAAATTGAAAAAAAAAAAAGATTTTTTATTTATAGTGTCCAAAGATGAGCAAAACTTTTTATATTTTTTCTCCTACAGTGCAGTCCGTTATGCTTTATTTCGAGGCTTGATGGAGCCTATTCAATCTCAGCATGCTCTTCGTGACTTCTGTATCAACTTAGACTGGGATACTGTGAGGCCACTTATCCTAAATAAATATGTGACACTTGTCACAGGTGTAATTCACCTAAGTCCCCACAGTGTGTTTCAAAGGGCTCACAGCTTCAGTATCTCTAACCTTTGGGGCTATTTCACGCCAAGCGAATCAAGGTACTTCAAAATATAACTTGACATTTGGATGAGTACACTTGTTTTAGTATGATCTCTAATTGTCTCTAACTTTTAAGATTTTTACATTTCTCTGTAACACGTAAGACACAAATAGTTTATGTAGCTAAAAACTTAGGTTCTTAAAAGTGAACAGCAAACAGGATAAGCATTACAGTGTCTTACAGACGTTTGTAAATATAAATGAAAGCTTTTATGGGCTTTTACCTCTCACTTTATGCAGATGGTAGCGCTACACTTAATCCAGACAATGACCACATATCACTAGATTACCAATGTAAGCTGTTTATTTTATTAGTGAAGCAAAATATCTTTAGCTTTAAATATATTTATACTTTGTATTTTTTTTTAAATAAATGATTCGAAATTTCTGTTTTATTTTGGGAAATTCTTTCAAAACTTCAAAAAAGCCATAATCTGAGATAAATTGGATAACTTACATTTTACATTAAGCAATAACATTACATCCTTTTTGGTAAATCTGTGTTTAAAATGATGATGTGCACCTATTTTTAAGAATTAGCTCTACAAGTACCAAAAGTATAACAATAGAAATTTCAAATGACACAGCATACAAGATTCTCTTTAGAAAAACAAACCTGGCCTCCAACCTGTATCTACCATTGGCAATGTGGGACAGAGGAAAGACAGCTGTTCATTATGTCCATACCTTTTTGCACACAGCCTTGATTTCTTTCATTAGGCATATATATATATATGCTGAAATGTTTTGAATTTGGGTTTTTAGCAAGATTTGTGCTCATTTTGGGCTTTGTTTTATTTCTTTACTATGTTCCTCTAAGGCAATGTTAATTTTGAGTTTTTGTTTATTTTTTATCCATTAATCACATGTGTAGTTTTCTGTTCTCTTACTGCATGTTGTCAATTTTTTTCAAATGGATATAAATTATCATTTCAGCATCTTTATAAACTTTTCTCAGTTCAGCTGTGTAAGTTTTAAACCACTGCTTGACTTTGTTTCTGAAGTGATTAATTTTTATTTCTTTGTCAAGGGAGACAGACTTGTTTACTAGAACAATGAATACATGTGGCCTGCCTTTACCAGCAACTCTACGCTGGCTCAGCAAGGAAGCCAGTAGCCTCAAAGAGGAGATTCTTTTCAAACAACTGGAAAATAACTTCAAAGATCCCATGTGTTTCTTCTGCTGTTGGCTGAAAGATTGGCCAATAAATATCATAGATGAGCCATGGCAGGTGACATATTTGATAAGTCAAATACATTAGACATGTAACTTAGCATTATAGTTATTGCTGGGCCTCATTTTGCTTACTGGGGTTGTTGTTTTTTTTTTAATTTTGAATTGAAACTTCATCATCCTTGTTCTAATAATATTACAAGACAGTTATTACTTTATGCAGGTGTAATTTTGAATTTATCTTCTTGTCATATTGAAATCAAGAAGTATATAATATTAAAAGAGAAAACAGAATTATAATTTTCAAATGATATCTTGTGTAATATTTTGAAAAGAATAAACTATGTTTATGGGTAAATGTGTAAGGGTCAGTAAGTATTCTTTGAGACAAGTTTAGACTTAGAAAACGTAACTGTTTTAGTAGAATTGATAAGTATTTATTATCACTATCAGAGCATAATGAGGTAGAATAACACTTTATTGAATTTGTCCTCATTTTTTAAAAATACTGTTAATTAAGTGTGATTATTTCAAGTATTGAGAATCAAATATCTACACAATACACTTTTGCAATTTTTTCAGAATGGTCTTGTCTTAAGTCACATTATGGCCAGAGATATTCTCAGCCTGATGAAATTAAAAACAAAATCGAGCCAAGCTCGTAAAGCACAGATTTGTCTGCACCAGTGGTATGGCATGATATGCTGCCTCTTCTTACAGGTTCTCAAGCAAAATATATTCATCAGGAGTGACAGTATTGCAACAGTGAGTAAACCTAGAGATAGAATAGTGGAGTTTTCAAAGAAAGAAGAAAACCAGAAGGAATTTTTTATGCTACTCATTTTTTTAGACCCGGTCAAGAAATTAACTTTATTTCAACAGGTAAAGCGTTTAAAATTTTCAATGTGTCAGACTGTTACTAATCAATAGTGCAGAAGTGTGTTTGCCAAAGTCATGTACAAAAAAATGGATGGAAATACGGTCAAACCTGCCCAAGCCGACCATTGAAGATCAATAGAGATTGTGGTTGTGATGGGCAATTATGTTTATAAAGCTGTAAAATGCAGTTTCCCTTATTTCTGTTTTTTTTTTTTAATTAGCAAACAACTTTCCCTGCTGAATTCCCATTTGCTTGGCAATGCCTATATGGCCTCTAAAAGTTGTTCTGGAAAAGGACAGTTTGCGTCAGTTTGTGTTTGGGGCTATAGAGTTCAGGCTTTATTGAAAAAAATTATGGGTTTCTGTTGCAGTTGAGGCCTCATTTTCAACATTTCTTCTTCAGTGACAGTCAGGTGTTGTAGAACAACTGAGCTACAGTGTTGTTAAACGGAGGTGTGGGAGTATCTGGTCTGTTGTTCACATTTTGACTGCCTGGTCATCTCCTGTCAGTTTCACCGTGGCTATCCATCAGGTTGTCTTGTGTAGATTCACATGACAAGTAAACAAAAACAAACTCGAAGTAGATAAATGTGGGACATGCCCAATTACTGGACTAGTGGCTAATTGGCTCTTCTCAGGTCAAGAGTGGTCACTTTGCAGAGGTAGGCATATTGTGAGATCAAAAGCTGCCCATATTGGCATTGGTAAGGGGGTCACCATGCAGGACATCAAAACAGAAAAAATTCAAAGGAGTTGCAGAAAAGTGGTCACCAATACAGGTGGTTGCCTTAGACAGGTGGTCGGCTAGGCAGGTTCCACTGTACCATGATTAAGATCCATGTTAGGTTTGATTAATGTCATTTTAGATATTTTTACCCGAAGCCTTTTTAATATTCTGAATATGAAGAAAATTTGTGATAAAAGAAAAATGAAAACAATAAAAAGTTGACTTGTATAATCATCTGACCAATAAATGTTTGCACTTTCTATTGGCTTGAATTCTTGGATACTTTGATAAATACAGCTAGTGATGCATTCAATTTTTGAAGCTAGTTAGTATTTTTATAAAAATCTTATACATATTAGAAACTAAATGAATCTCAATAATAATTTTTCCATCAAGGTTAACAACTTCATTCAGCGTACAGTGACTCAGTTTGGAAGAAGGAGTGCTAGAGAGATCCATGCAACTTGGAGAGCAAGGCAACAGAAAATGCATGCTGTTCCACAAAAAATGTTGGCTTATGAATTTTTTCTAACTGGTAAAATAGTAAAACTAATTTCACAGTTGAGGCTTTTGGTGCCAGTCTTTTAAATATATGTTTTTTAGTTATTATGACTGTGTTAACTCCGGTATAGCTGGATATGTTATAGTTGCATTATGCCACAAATTGTGTCTCTGAATCAGCTTATCAGTACAATGTTATGTTTGATGACATTGCTGTATTTCTTTGAGAAAAGGCCAAATAGGTGCCTTGTTATCAATTTCCTTTTATTGATCACTTAAAAAACAATAGACACGATTTCCACCAAAATTTTTCAAATTTTTACTTTTCATATTCTTACCCATCGGTCTACTCATTTGAAACTGTTCTATTAAAAATTAGGTAAGGGTTCTAATGACAATGAGAACCGTGCTTTGGAGCGTATGATGCCATGGATGTCGCCACCCTCTAAGAGATGGGAAACTGCCTCTGGGTTTGACCCAGACAACCCTGATTATCTTGAAGATGATCTCAGGTAAGAAAAGGTTAAACATGTGTAGTATAAGTCAACTGGAATCACAACTACAGCGGAAACTTCTTAATTCAAAACTCTTGATAAAAAGCAAGAATTGCGAATTAAGAGGAGTTGATTTTTTTATCAAAGAATCAGGTCTATTTATCAGTCTATTTGCAGAAAGACAGCTAGAAAGAGAGTTTAAGTGGGTGGCAGAAAGAGATCACAGAAGGTAGAAATGAAGTTGGTGGTATCTACTACATGTACATATACCCTATCAATAACCGATGTGAAGCACGGGTTACCATAACTAGTTAAAACTAAAATGGGAAAACATCAATAGAAATATTTTTAAGTGAAATGGGCTAACAATCAATGTGTATATCTAGACTTAGAATCTAAGTCTAGGTTAGGTCCTAGAACGTAATAGATAATAATGTCTTGTATTCTGCCAACAATAAGACTGTTCTCCAATTTATAAAATATGACTGCAGTGGGACCTTGCTGGTCAGGAAGATGGAAGATGATGATTTCTATCTCATTTACCAGGCTTCCTGATTTAACAGGCTACATGAAATTTTGGGTTGACCCCAGTCTTGAAATAACAGTTTTATCTGAAATGTCTATGTGAGATCATATTAAGTGGATGAAAAAACTCCATCACTTTGAATATATACATGAATGCACTGTAGTTAGTATTCAGATCTTTCTTTAGTGATGAAGTAGGATGACAAAGATTGTCTTGCACGACATGACCATGCAAACATCTGCCATTTGTATGGCATGATGGGTCAGCAATAACCTGGGCCTGCACAGATAAGTGTTGCAACAGCCTGGCCATGTGTGATATTAGCTCAACTCTTGAGAAAACAATATGTCCGTCTATAATCACCAGCAGCTGTCATAAGCTTCTTGCTTTGCAAGCACAGAGCTTGCTTTTACTTTGATATGTATAAATTTAAGTGTAGTTATAACATGTCTTGATGTTGATATTTGATTTTTTTAGAGTTTAGAAATTGGTACCTGTAATTTATGTACCTACCAAAATAATCAAAAGCTAGGTAAGAACCAAATGAATGAAGAATTCCCTTGTAATACTAAACCATTTGAAAGCGTCAAGGGAAAAACAAGATATGTCACATTTAGGGGCTATGTCATTAAAATCAATAAAACGATGTTATGCCTGATTAAATCTCTTTTCCATTAACTGAAACATGAGGTTAAATAATTTGTCCTCTCTATTCTATAGAAATTAAGATGGAAAATTTATACATTGATTCTCCTATTTACTTAAAGGTGCCAAAAAATGTGACATATCCTGTTTTTCCCTTGACGCCTTCATTCAATAAAGAGACAATTTTTTCGCTTTGGATTGCTTAATGTGCTTTTTTTATCAGATTTGAGGATGATTTCTTATCTTTGATGGACCAAGAAGAGAAAGAAAGAAAGGCATTTGATCGGAGAATGGAGGCTGGTGGAGAAGGAACTATGCCTCTTGAGTCTGCTGCACTTGCTAGATATAGTGTAATACAAGAAGGAGAGCCAGGCATTGGTTTTCATCCTGCCACTTGCACAAAGCAAACCAGTATGTTTTCAAGTGCTCTAAGGAGCAGGAGAAATTCTTTAAAGAATAAAGAGCTCAGAAGAAGACAGGAAGAAGAAAGTTGGACCAGAGAATTACCTTCAGATGACTCTAGTTCACTCGGAATGTGCAGCACAAAGTCCATAGGACCATCAAGCTCTATTTCATCACTCAATGAAAACTACAATGCTTTAGAGAACGATAATGAGGACAAAAAGAAAGGGAAAAAGGAGAAAGACATGCCAATTAACACAAAAGAGGGTGAAGAGAAAATGAAGATGAAAAAAGAGAAAGATGAGCAAATTAAGATTTTGCTTCAACAGAAAAAAGCGGAAAAGCAAGACTTTACTCTACCTGATATAGATGTTAGTAAGTACGTTAAGCCTTGAGGTACTTATTCGTTGCCAATATGTTTGATGTCTTACTGCAAAAAGAAAAAAGAAAATCAAGAAAGGACATGTATTTGTCTCAGAATAAGTGCAAATGAGTTGGGTGTTTCAATTTTCACATTACAAGTTTTGTTCTATTTTGATCATTGCATTCTTCTAGGCTTCAAAACTTTAAAAAATGAATAAAATTATGGCAAAGTTTTGTCAAAAAGTACCAGAAATTGTACTGACTAGTGTAGTTCTCACTATTTTGCAGTTTTAAGTAAAAAACATAAGAAAGATTGGGCTGTCATAAGTTGCCTTCTTTTCTTTTTATCCCCATAAATTGTGTTGATTTTCTATATCAAATTGCCTTTTTCTTTCTGAAGGCTTATCTTCTCTCATTCTAATTTTTCTATACTAAAACCTATATGTCTCTTCATTTTTTCTCCCTTTCACCATTTCTCTACTTCTCTATATCCTAGTCTCATCTCTATACCTGTCGCACCCTTTATGTCCGTGCCCTGCACTGATTACTCTTTTTTGCCTCTCTTGTACACTTTGGTTGTTTGTGAGGCTTTGATTGGCTGAGCATGCATTCAGGCATAGCAGGCCTGTAGACAACTTCTCCTGCGCATCATTTCAAATCATTAGATTTTGGACATGCAGCCTATGATATAGGCATATACTCAATGAGGCATTTATTTCAAACAGTATATAATGAGAAAAATTTTATCAGATTATGGTGCAAGACCCTGGATTAATAAATTATGCTGTCTATCAAATTAAAGTTTGTAAGAGGGGGAGGGGGGGGGTAAGCAATTTTCCAAATCTGTAGTGCTTGGATTTTAATTATATAAAAAGAAATAAATCTTGTTTTTAAAAGATGTTTTCTACAAATGTCATTTTTACATCCAACTTACTTGATTGGTTGGGAGGCATTTGCATATTTTGTAAAAAAATGTTAGATTTTTAAAAACTTCTGGTAATCAGTTAGGATAAAAGATTTTTTGCAAATAGGTATTTTTAGTGAGACTGATTTTTATTTTACAAAAATAAATTAGTTTTCAGTTTATTTCGAATATGAATGGTTGCGTGACAAATGCCTGGAGCCTGTCGATTGTAGATCTCTTTCAAAAAGCTGATAAAAGGAAAAAACCTATAGCTTTTCTGAATGCGTCTTTGTAGTTATAAATCAGAGCATTAGTTGTCATGTCTAAAAAATTACCTTAGGTAAGAAAAAGTCATTCCTGATTGAAAGAGCTGCAAAGATGGCAAGTTCAGACAGTAAAAACAAAAACTGTTATAAAATTGGATGCATAATTGGAGCATGATTTTTCAAAACTTGAATCCTTAAAATCACAAGTGTGTAGAATTCTTTTTTTCCCCAACAGTTTCTCTCTTCAAGCCCAATGAGTCCCACTGAATTGCCTAACCAACTTGGAGTACTCTCACTCAACCAGCAAATTTATTCGTATGCCAGATTAAAACAAACATGTTGACACATACAACTAAAGATCAGTCTGCAGCACAATACAGTCAACACTGCTTAAGTCGATTTCCAGGGGACATAGCTACTAAGATCGACTAAAGTGAAAAATCGAGTTAAATAATAGCTGGGTTATCTCCCTTGATTAAAAATTTGAGCATAAAGTCTTCATCTGTATAAATTTCTCTTAGTATTTGCTGTTTATTTTGTTGTTGTTGACTTTGTTTGTTTATTTTTTTATATTTTTCACTCATTTTAATAAAAAATATCCATTAAAATACGTAATTTAAATTATTTAAAGGAACAACGTAATTAACAGTAAAAGCATATATTATGAACGGTAATGTGTCGATTAGTTCAATTTTTTGCATAAGTATCAGGGTTGTTAATTTCCTGCCTGCCATGATTAAAGTTTAAACTCAGGAAGCTTTACTTGAAGTTGTAGGTCTCCTAATGTCGTAGTAGGCTAAATGGTAGATTAGATCGACACTGTAGTGCAGTTCAAGATAATTTTATTCTGATGGGATGTTTCTGTGCCTGCTGTTTTCAGTCAAGTGGTGATATGATATTCTTTAGATCTAGCTCTCTCAACATTACAATGACTAATCTCTGTGATAAGATCTAGCATGAGTACTCTCGCACTAACCTCTCATTCTTTCAGTTTCACTTCAGTCTCATATTGGGGAAAATTCTGGAGGGGAGAGGGGCTTCTATCAGTCAGATTCAATCATGTAAGGCATTACGCATCTGGAACACAGAGCGTGTGCCCCATAATACACGGGACCAGTCATATTGCGATTAACATTACTTCCGTGCAATAGTGATAGAGATCGCACATTCCTCCAGAATCACACCCACCTACACAGGCCAGATAGCTCCAGCGTGCGCTAAGGAACATCGTCATATTTATTGCAGCATGAGCTTTTCTAAGATCGACTTATACTTTTAGTGTGGTTCAGAAGGACCGGAGCTAAGGAATATCGTCATATTTATTGCAGCATGAGCTTTTCTAAGATTGACTTATATGAAAATCGACTTTTGTGCTAGTGCTTATATTTTTGTTATCTGAAGGAGAAGGGGCCAAGGAAAAAGATCGACTTGACTGAAAATCGACTTATGCAGCGTCGACTTAAGTGGAGTCGACTGTTTATTTATTGCCTGTCTTTGCCAATTGTGCCCTAACATGACCAAAAATTCCATTAACTTTAATATAACCACCTACATACAGCCTCAGTATGGCCAGTTAAACAATAACCTTGCCTCCACCAGATGTGTTTATCTTAAGCGAAGCTAAGCACTTACAAGACAATTTCTGCTCCTTGTCCAGTGGGACGTAAGCAAAAGATTGGTTGACTTTCTTATCTTTTAGAACTAACATAATGATGCACCACAGAGATAGAAAAAAGAGGCCTAAAAGCTCTACAAAACTCTTGTACTTTGGTCTTGCCTTTGTTTCTTATATATGCATTGGTTGAGTTCTTTTCTATGGAATTAATCTTTATGTATTCGGTTGTATGGACTGCTTTTGAGCCCTGCTATGAAAGTCTTGCAACTTAAATAAAGACCTAGGAAACAGCAAACACTCAAAAGCTACCCAACTCGGTAATTGTTGAAAGTAAAAGTTTGAGCACTTTTCCTTGAACACATTAATTTTCTTCTTTGAATAAAAAAAAACATCTGGCTGAACTGTGTTCTCTATTTTGTTACACAACCTTTTAAATATCTCACAATACTTGTATTTTTGTCATAGAGAAATTGTAAACCTTATTAATCAAAAATTCTATTCTAGGATAATGAGCATTGAAAAGTTAATTGTACTGTTTAAGTGTTTTCATGATAAACTTAATAACTAATCATACTTTTCTTCTTTGAAAATTTGATATTTTACTAAAATATAAATTACTGAATCTTTACAGGGATAGCCTGCCCAATATCACATTTTGAGGAATTTTCATTGGGACCTCCTTCTGATGCAAGTGTGAAGCCATCCCCTGCCCCTCTGTTGAAAAATTATTACCTCAGACACAAAGATGAAATTGCAGGCTATAATTGCGGAAGCAAACAGTGCAAGGCTTTTGTAGATATTCACAAAATGGTACGCTGCTTTTCATTCCCCTGTTTTAACTGTCTTGAAAGCATCTGATTTTAAGTTGCTGTCTTAGCCAACATAACATAACATAACTTTCAAACATAACACAAATGTCTTGAATTAAGTACTGTTAGTGTTAATTCTTTATATCATTTACTTCTCAAAACATTCTTTATCATACCTTTTTTTTGATCTTATGTGTTATTTCTTAATACTGGTGCACCAAAAAAAAAATTACACCAAGGGCTCAAAACTTTTGTGGCTATAATATTAGTTCATTCACATTTTTAAATGTTCAAACAAAGGAATCAAGGATCTGTGCATGTCTCATACATTAGATAATTGGTTCACAAAGAAACATGTCTTTATCCACATTTATGGGTGCTGCTCGATTCAATTAAAATTAAAGGCAAGGTTTAGATATAACTAGACCAGTATGACTTTTCAAATTGTACTTTTATGTCTGAAATGATAGAAACCTAGATTCTATCATCAGATGAAGACTTGATATGGTTCTTTACAATTTTGCTTTTTTACTGGCAGCAGGAAATAATGAAATAATTTTTTTTAAAATCTAGATATTGACGAGTTCACCCTTTTGTAAAGATATAAAATATAAATATGTATATATATATTGCTGGTTGAGCTTTTGAAAAAAATTTTGATAAATTCTTGATTCCTTTTTGGCTTCTTCATAAGAATAAATATAGGTGTTTAGGTGTAAGTTGGTCTTTTAATCTTTTTTCACCCCTTCATGCATGACATACTTGATGAGTGCTGCTGGTCATATTTTATAACATGGCAAAAGTGCCAAGATGCTGTTAAATCAAGCAGCCCTTACCATGCCCTTAGCAACGAATATGACGCACAAGAAAAGAACTGCTTGTCATAATTTCTATTTGTAACACTGACTTTGTGAAGTTAGACAGCATAAAGCTGATGGCAGATTTTAATTAAGATATACCAGTACTTATTTGATACTATTTGGGAATTGAAACATGAAGGTGTAGGATGAAAATCAATTATCTTTTTTACAATCATTCTCAAGCCTCTATTACCCACCATAATTTACCATTCTCTATGTGTATATCATCCCTCCTGAATTGAGAGATATTACCCATGGTCTTCCCTCAACTGCTTTTATTTTCAACCAATCTCATTTTCTTGCCATTAATAGCCCACTACTTTGCTTACATTCCAGTTATAACCCTCAAACTGCTGTTGCAGCTAAAGCCTCCATTTACTAATAGCTCTGCCAAGTTTGGGACCTATATTACGAAAATTTTCTGTTTTACAGCTATTTGTGTGACACATATGCCTAAGTCCCCACATTTTGGCAATTGCTCAATTTATGTATTCTCCTCAAACGTTCTCTGATATTACCATAATAACTGATTTGAGTTCTTGTAATTTTTAAAATGTAAGACTCATAACAAGTACATGTACTGGTGAAAATTTCCCCCTTTACCATTTATGCTTGTTACTTTTATTATTACATATTAAAAATGGGTTACACATTCACTTTGAATTAGGTTTTTGTTGAACATTTTTCTCTATTTCTTAAGGTGGGTAACAGCTGTATGGAGATTTTGAAAAGAATTTTGCAAGATTTGCTATTTTTTGCTCTTGATTCACCTACTGTAAAGAAAAGAAGCAAGATGTGGGTGAGGAAGAGAATGGTGCTAAAACTGTTTGATGAAATGGACAAAAAGGTATAAACTTTTGTCACTTATTTTTCTTTACTGTCCATGTTTTAATTGAGCCTTAAATACAATCTGATCCTTTATTAATTTTATTATCTGCATCAGTAGCTCTAATGTTACATTAGTTAATTTAAGTATATAACATTATTTTAATTTGTCTCTATATTTTCTTTCACTGTAACAGCTTATGGTTGAAAAATGTTTCCTTTTTTGTACAGAACAATTATATTTATATATTATGAGTTAGAAGTTACAAACCTAGTACAAAAGATATCCTCTTTACTTTATCACAGTTCATACCCCATTTTCTTTTACATGTAGTCCGCATTTTATGAGGATGCTATGTTCAAGGACAGCGGACTCAATGAAAGAGAAAACTATGCATGCAACCAGTCCCTGACAACTAATTTAACCATGCTGGAGGTTCTTTTAGACGTTGCTTCAAATAACCATTCTTTGCGTGCTGAGGAAGACAGCAAAACAAGACAAGAATTGTACTCAATTTCCAGAAAGCCTAAACAGCGCTGCTTGTATTGTGCTAAAGTAGTTGAAAGGGAAATCTCAGATCCTGCTGATGGATGTTCTGATGTGAGTAGGATGATACAGCTCTGAAACATTGCCCCATTGACTAATCTATCTCTTAGACTTGATTTATTGAAATGAGAAAGTTCCTGCTTGAGAAAGCAGCATATCTTCAATTGCACATAAAACTTTTTTGTGCTTGATTCAACAGATTACAGTTTTACTTACAGGCACATTCTTAGTAATCTTTTATACAACAGCCAGTCTCAATCCTTCTCTTTTATATATCAATATTTTGTATGAAGCTTTGTCTTGAAAAGTGACAACATGAAACCAGTGCGGGGAAAATTAGAAGTTTGGTGGGGTTTTCTTTTACGAATTCTACAGAAGGTCTGAACTTTCTGTAACTTGAAAGAGGTTTGCATGAACTTTTATCATAGCTTTAGCAGCATGTGTATGTTGCACTTACAGAGCCTTAGAAAGTTGAGATTTGACCATATAAAGTAATATTTCTCGTTTCAGTCAGTATCATCAGTCTCTTTGGTTGTTTTATTGCTATAAAACCATTCTGTCTCAGGTGAAGTCTGTAGTAATTACTTTACCTATTTTGTGCCATTCGCTTGACCTACTTGACTTAAACGCTCTGCTGGTAATGCTGTCCTGCCTTGCAGCTTTGGCAGTTCTTTTTATTTCTGCAATGAAGGTACCCCATTCTCTTCTGTTCTATGCAGATTACTTAAGATCGCCCAGGCCTGCTTGTGATATAAGATTACACTGTTAAGAGTCAAAAGGAGTAGTGACAGGTCTACCTCTAGCTCCTATAGTTTTTTAACGGAAAAGTAGAATGCTGTTGTTATATTTGCATGTGTTGAAGGGCCTCTCCTGAGTACATGTTCAAAAAACTCCACCTTGCTTCCAATATTTGAAGAGATCGTGAAGTTTGTTCACTTTTTGCGTAAAGAGAGGTGAAGTTGTTTTCTATGGAATGCATCAAAATTTTTTTAACCTGTTGATTTTCATGCTTATGAGCCACAGTTGCATAATAGAACAGATTTAACTTACAAGCTTTGTAACATTAGTCTAGTGTACTGTTTGATATTGTCAGCTCTGTTCCAGATATGTCCCAACTTGTTTAACGCTATGCTTGCCAGGTGTTTTCTGTGTTTGATGTATTCCTTGCTGCCCAGGAGTGATTAACTCTCTTATAATTGTTCCATTCTTCTGAAATCTTTGCTTTCTGAGGTGTACTCTGTTTTGTCTATGTTAACTTTAAGTTTGTGATTTTTTTACACAATGCATGGGTATGCATTTGCATAGTATGCTATTAATTGTGTGGAATCCGAAGTAAAAGGTCCATTTACTTTTTCTAAATTTTTTTTCTAGACTTTCTACTGCAATTATTGGTGTAGTTAAAATTAAGGAAAATTTAATTTTTTGCTAAAACTTTGAACCCACGAGAGAGATGAATATTCATTGTACTGAATATGCTTTTGTACAGATCCCTTTATTGATATAATTGTCCTTTAACGTTGCAAGAGAAATGAAGATTGCACAGTGGCTGAATGTGTGAATCTTATACATATGTCTAGTGTCCAGTACAAATGAGTTGTAAGTCAGAAATCCTTTTTTTTTTTTGG
>BMAT01002989.1:202545-214672 GCA_019649035.1 Elysia marginata
CCCTTGCCCTTGGAACCTGGCCTTTCAGCTGAGCATGTGATGCATGGATTGGCCTTACCCTCAGACAAAGAGTTTATTGATAAATTGAAGTTGTGTAAAATTGTCCTTACTTAAATATCATCAGTGATACTATATTTATCTCAAATTATATTGCTTTTTTTTTTCCCTACTAATTTTATTCTGGCTTGACTCTGTATTTGTCTTACAGATAAGGAAATATTGTTCTTATTTGTTTCAAAAGGCTGCATAAATCTACCTAAGGAAAATCATTTCATCCAATATGTTTTTTTGATTTTTAAAATTTAAGTAGGGCCTACTTCTGCCTGAAATCATGTCACTGTTTAATATTGTCCATTTTACGAACATTGTAGTTGCACGTCTTGCTACATTGAATGGATTACGTCAAGATGAGGTAATTTTTACTTTGCTGTATTTTTTTCTTGGTTTTTTTTTTTTCAGATTGCAGAATTCATTGAATTCTTTGGATACATGGGTGAATTTGATCCCTTAAAGCCATTTGCTAATGTTAAAAAGATGATGAAGGTAAAGCTGTTGTGTATGATCAGTATAAAATATCTATCACTCAAAAAAGGTATAGGCCTACTTTGGAATAAATGATATGATACAGGGGACCATAAATCCAACGAACTTTGTGGTAAAACTTAGAAAGATAGTTGAAACCAAAGTTCATTGAAATCAATGCCTCTTTGAAGTACTGATAGCCCAAAACGAGCAAAATGTTCTACAATTTCAACCTTTTAATCCATACATAGAAAGAGTATATATCAAACATATGTTGTGCTGCAAGGTTTTGCAATTGTAGCCTTTTTCTGACCGGTAACTTTATTGCTGATTAAATGACTAACATACCAGAAAAATAAGCTAAGAGTAAGAAAAGACTCAGCATTTGTTTTAATATCAATTATAGTTCGTTGAATTTGCGGTTGGCTTAGAATAAGTTTGTCCTATGAAAGTTAATACATAAAGATTAAATAAAAATAAAAATAGGCACTTAAAAAATATTTCCATTCTTTGCATGCAAAGGTTTGAAGAGTCCAAAGTTGTTGGAGATGAGGTTTATTGTGGTAGGGGCCTACTCGACATCAAACAAGGAGAATAGTGTAACAAAGAAAACCTTTTCAGAGGGCTATTTTAGTACAAGAATGACAACCCTGGAGTACTGATTTCAAGCTTAAAATCCTGAAATTAGCTATGAATAGTTTGTAAAACCCAGGAGGTCGCTTCTGAAATGTGCTTAGACTGAAATAAGCTTTGACTAAGTATTCCAAGACGGTTACTTGCAAAATTTGTTTTACAGGATTTAGTCAAAATGTTCCCCCAAAACACTTACCAGGTAACTGAAATTTACAGTGGAGTTTAGATAACTTGAATCCGAATAGTTCAAATATTCAGACATTTGGAAGTTGGATAATTTAAAAGAATATTTCTTTCTTTGGCTTATATTAGAAATCATCTGATAACTTTAAAAATAAAGGGCAATCCAGTTTATTTGTAGTCAAATTATCCATTACCTGGTACTGTACTGATACTGAAGTAAATGTTAATGAGATTGAGAGCAAAATTCTTGCTAACTTAGCCTACAGACCTAAGAAAAACAATGCAATGCAGTGAGGCTGTGTGGCGCATGCCTGTGTGTGTGTGATTTTTGTCTACCTATTTGGAGATCGCATAGGTGTGGGAAGGGAGAGAGAGAGAGGTAGACAGGTAAGATCAATAACCGCTTCCTAGATTGAAGGCGGAAACAGTTTAGTCAATACTGCATGCTAACCTTGCTAGGTTTTAGGGCAATAAAGGGGTATGGCTAGCTTAGCCTAGCCTTTCATCACCTTGGCTCCACTCTCATTGTCTAGCGCTTTGTTTATCAAATGATGGGAACGTTGGTGTATTGCTGGTACAAACTTGCACTTGCAACATAAGTGGATAACTGTTTGCTAAATCTAGGGTTTGTTAGCTTGTCTATCATCACCTTGCTTAACTCTAGAGTTCTTGATTGTGAAGGAGAGGTGAAGCGCTTGGGATGACCCTGAAGAGAGCAGTTGTTTCAACAAGAAACATGGCAGATGTGTCAAAAAATCAGACTTGCTAGTTTATGAGTCAACTCTATATAGTGAGTGATTATTGCATCAGTTACTATACTAAATTTGCTAAACTATCTGGCATTTCTTATGATTTTGTCTAAAGTTAGACTGATTGACAGTTAATATAAAATCATTTTCCCTATGTATCACTCACAAACCTGCATGGTTTTATTTTAACTTGGTCAATCCTAACGACAATCAAGTAAAGCTTCAGTCTGTCGCAGCACATCGTAGCATACGTTTACGTTTCAAGTTTATCTCCTTGCAATAAATTACGGTCTGAAATTAAAGTTTCGATTTCATGAACATAATGGCTTCTTCCGATCAAAATGCTTTTAAAGAATAAAATTTGCACTAGTCTAGGCATCATGGATAAAACTGAAATTGCTTTAAGAAGTGATAGATAAACTATGTCGAAAAAAGACTAGACTGTATGTTATGACTTTGATCAGAGAATTTTTTTTACCTGTTCTTTTCCAAGGAATGGGTAGATAAGAGATGGAAAAAAAAGTGTCTTTTTAGTTTTGTTGAAATAAACTGTCTTACATGCTTGCAGTTTCTACCTAAATACCAACAAATTCTGTGGGGGAAAAAATTACATCTTTTTTTCATGTAACATCTTATTGCAGGAGGCACGCGAGAAGTACAAGATGGACAAACCTATTGTGGAACGCCACGTGGCTGACCATAACTCTATCTCAACCCCAGTACTCCGATGGGGGGTTGATGCCATCAAGGGGGTTCAACCAATGCCTCAAAACTTGGTACGTAATGATCTTTTCTTATTATCTCATAATATATTCATCAACATCATGTGTTCACTGTTCACCTAATCTCATCCACCTCTTGTATATAGTCAAGGCCCAATCACTGGGAGCATGCATCCATTGAAACATTTTACTGAAATAGGCTGTCATTAGTGTTAACATTTTCCACTAACACTTTTTTTTGTCAATGTTGCCTAAGTCCCTTCTGCAGATATCTGTAATGTTAACTAGTGGGAGAGATTTGCCTTAATCAAGTGCAGTAGGGTTTATATATTTACAGGAATGCCACTTGTGGAAACAATGTTCACATTTATCACATTATATTTTAGATTACTGAAATATCTATGGACATTTTATCTTTATGTGTAATGAAAGGCAATTGAAAATGCTTAACATATACTTTTTTGGTTAATCTTGTAATTTTTCTTTATTCTTTTTAGTTAATGACAATTTCTCTTATTCTTTTTTGTCACAGAAAAATGCCCTTACTTATGAAGATCCTGAATCTCTTCTTGCTAAAGCTCTAGAGTTTGGAATGGTAAGAGCTTGATCAGATACCATTGTTTACCATAGATATCTTTTTAAATGATAAACATCAGTTTAAATTTTTCAACTTAATTAGCTTTGTTACTAGTAATCAAAGCACCTTTCACTAAACTCCTAGGTATTGAAGAAGAGAAGAAACGACGGTAAGAGAGAAGTTAGCATTGTTCAAGTTATTGAATGGTTTAAAGGCTTTGTGATGGGACGTACAGACATATATCAGTCTAATGCACAATTGAGAGGTATGGATGAAGAGGAACAGTAGTTATATTCTCATTGCATCAGGTCTGTTCCAAAAGTGACTTTCTTTGCTCCTTAAACTATTCAAATCTAAATCTGTATGTGTAAAATTGCACACATTGGAGGACAACGTTCATGAAAAATTCTCAATAAATTTAACGTCATTACATCAAGCAAATAATGATTTTATAGCTATGACCAGATTTTTCCCAGTAAAATGGATGTCACAAATTTGAGAGAAACATTTTCCTTGGGTTTTAGGTGAGGGAAGGGGTGAGGAGATAGAAATTGTAGAATATTTATCACTATTATCATTTTTGGACAGGGTATTCACTAGAGATGAGGCCCAGATCTTTTTCTTAGACACAAAGCTGAAAAGGCTGTCAGCTAATTAGTTGATTAGTCTGTTAAACGATGCCTGGCAACAGGTTGTCAAAATCAAAGTGCATTAAAGGTCATTTATAGTACTGCAAAATTGCCCACCATTTCTAAATCTTGAACGAGATCTATGGACTTCACCTATTCCTGCACCTTCCATCTTTGCGAACACTCAGGCATTTAGACAGCGGGATCAAAGGGACTGTACTCTCAGTCTACCCCTAGAGTATAACATCTCACCTTGAATTATACATAGTTGAAACATTCTGTTTACACTTTTAATATCCAAACCTATTATTTCATAGATTTTCTAAGAAAATACGAAAAATTGCCTATAAGAACTTTTTTGTGAACAGAAAATTGTGCTGCTAGGGTAATATTATGAAAAAATACCAAATAGTAACTCAAAACTACTTTAAGAGTGCAATACTGATAAAAAAATAGTAAAACTGTCAGATTAACAATATACTGTAACTGTTGTAAATGAATGGCACTATCAAACAATGAAAATTTAATTGCCTTTGATAAACTTGAAAGTATGAGGACGTTAGATTAATTGAAAAGTAGTCTAAGAGAGTCCTCAGAACTGTGTGTCAAGTGTGTTGTTTTTTAATCCAGAGTCCTCATGCAGAGAAACAGTCTACATCCTAGCAGTCTAATCACCGTGTTGGTAGCCTGGTAATGTTATTATGCCAGTGTGGTCGTGGTAGATATCTACGTTCGCTTAGAGTTCACTACACAGCTCCCCCCAGCACTGGCACTATGGTCATTGAAACCGACGAGGAGGGCGAATAGCACGTCCCGAACGGGCCGATTGAAACCACAGTAGAGATGATGCGTGTGGCTCTAATGCTGGGGCCTGGTCGGTAGAGTCTGTGATTTGAAGAGGAAGGCGACCACGACGCGGGGGTTGTGCAACAGACACGGGTTTGGTTAGATCCATATGGGCCATCTGCAGGTGGTCTGTAGAAATCCTCTCCTCTCGGTCTCCCACCCTCACAAGGAAAGTTTTATCACCTGGAGATAGGACACGGAAAGGTCCGTCGTACGGTTGTTGGAGAGGTCCACGGTGACCATCCTGGCGTATGAAGACAAACTGTGCGTCTTGAAGAGAACGTGAAACCATCGAAGGTGATTGACCGTGTTTCGATGTGGGAATAGGAGAAAGCTTTTTCACAAGCAAGTGAAAAGGGTCATGAGTTGGTAAGGGCTTTATAGTTGGGTCAATAAATTCTTCTGGAACAGTCAATGGTTCACCAAACACAAGTTCAGCGGCGGATGTTCCTAGATCTTCCTTAGGCACAGTTCTTAGACCCAAAAGGACCCAAGGAAGTTTGTTCACCCAGTTTGGTCCCTGGAGACGGGCCTTGAGTGCTGCCTTTAATGTTCGGTGGAAGTGTTCCACGAGACTGTTGGATTGTGGGTGATAGGCAGTTGTTCTGTGGAGTTTAATCCCAAGCTGATGTGTTATCTCGTTCCATAGAGATGAGGTGAACTGAGATCCTCTGTCTGAAGACATATCCAGGGGTTCTAAAGCGTGAAACCCAGTGTCTAACGAGTGCTTTGGCACACTCTGTGGTAGGGGTGTTATTCATGGGAATCGCTTCAGGCCAGCGTTTGGTGCGGTCGATGATGGTGAGGAGATGTGAGAAACCTTCGGAAGGAGGCAGAGGGCCCACCAGATCGATATGGATGTGGTTGAATCTCTTTGAAGCCACTGGTATGTTGATCAGTGGTGTTTGCACATGTGTATGAATCTTTGATTTCTGACATTCTTGTGCCCATTTGTTGACCTGTTTTTTAAGCCCATGCCAAACGAACTTTTGCGCTACGAGCTTCACTGTTGATTTACGACCTGGATGTGCAAGGTTATGCATGGTTTCAAACACTTGCCGCTGGAAACTTCGAGGAACTATTGGTCGCGGTTGTCCTGTGTTAGCCAGTCTGAACAAAAGTAAATAACCCAACAATCGCCCTAATAAAAAATAAAGAGGAGAAAATTCGAAGTAAAACATCTCTACTTGAATTATCTCTGGCTGTCTTAAGGTTAATAGTATCATAAAGAAAAATTCTGCTTTCCACCTGTCTGCCTACACGTACACAAACTTGCTTCAACCAGATGGGTTTACTACAAGTGCGGCAGAATACAAACGATTGTCTACATGGTAACCAAACCAACACTTGCCCCACCCCAACTAAACAACAACCTCTTGGTCCTAACTAAGCCACAAAGCGACTAGTAGGTCAGTAATACAGACAGTACTGTCCCCCATCAATTATTCACATCCAAGCATTGATGATGCTCCCCTGCCCTCCCCCAGCTTCCTCTGAGATTAGCTCTTTGACTTCGGAGAGCTAGACTGTATATAAGGTATTGCAAGGAAAGTGGTTGAAGAATAAAGTATTTTATCCAGTGCACTCATTTCATTAAAAATATTTTATCCAGTACACTCATTTCACTTTAACCTTTCCCGTACATGGCTATTTGTACACAAATCATTTTTGACATTTATGTGGTAGAAAAAGGACCCACTCGCTCCTGAAGACCAATACGGTGTTGCCTGATTTCCTGTTTGTTTAGTCCATAACACTGCCTACTACTGCTACTAACTAGTAGTACTGCTATCCCTACCGCTACTACCACTACTACTACAACCGCTACCACTATTACTATTTCTACTACTACTCCTACCACCACCACTGCCGCTACTACTACTGCTACTACTACTACTACTCCACTATTACCGCTACTACAGTATTACTACTACTCCATTACTACCGCTACTACAGTGCAATCCTGTTAAGGTAAACCCTTCTGGGCCCGAATAAAAAGTTTTATTCAAACTCAAAGTTTATATTAAGCAGAAACATAACAAAGAAAGAAAAAAGAAAGGGGTAAAAAATCTAGTTTATCTTAACCCAAAGTTTATCTTAAACAGGGTTTATCTCAAGGGGACTTCACTGTATTACAACTACCACTGCTGCTATTACTACTACAATAACGGCCACCACTAGTAGTATTACTGCTGCTTCTGCTACTACCACAACCGCCTCTGTGGCCTAGCAGTAAAGACACTCGCTTAGAGATCGGGAGGTACGGGTTCGATCCCTGGCCGAGTCAAACCAAGGACTTTAAAATTGATATTAGCAGCTGATCCGCCTGGTGTCTGGCATTATGGATTTAGTGCTAAATCTGGTCGGCGCAGTGTCAGGATAATGTGACTGGGTGTGATGTATGCAGCACTCCATACATCACAGTGTGGCAGCACGCTTTGAATTGTCCCAAGCGCCGTCTCTGATATAACCTTGTAGTTGAAAAGAGATGTTAAAATTCAAACAACCAACCAACCAAGCTACTACCATTCCTACTACTACTAGTACAGTACTATTACTAACACTACTTCTACCGTTACTACTGCTAATCAAGAAAGATAAAAAGATAGACTTTGACAATTGCAAAGAAGAGAGAGGGAGGAGAACGTTTTTTATTTTAAAGACATAGGCAGAGAGAAACATCAAGGAAAGGGCATGAGAGAGAGAGTCAGGATGAAAAGGGAAGAGAGCCGGGGGGGGGGGGGGTGTAATGATCTTTGCAAGAAAATAGAGATGCGAAAGGGAAAGAGAAGAGAGTTGTTATCCTGAGAGGTAGAGACTGAAGCCAGTTTGATGCGTTTTTGTTTGTTACAGTTTCATTAATGAGGGGGTATTGAGATATTTTTCCTGGTTAAGGTTGGAGCGGTCCATATTCCATTGTTTTTGTTTTGCGATACTCACTATGGCAATGATCTGATAACTGCACAGGGGCAACGACCTTTGCTCAAGGCCGTGCTGCTCTCAGAACCTGATTTTACCGATACACCGCGAGTGCCAAATACAAAATTCAGCACTTTTCCAGGATTTTTTTGGCCAAAACTAAAATTCAAAGTACTTTTCCAGGATTCCTGGAATTCCAGAATCGCATGGGAACTTTGCTATTACTACTACTACAACTGTACTATACTACTGCTACTAATACTACTACTACTACTAATACTACTACTACTAATACCTAGAATAAATAGTGGAGGCAACCTCTGCTCAATCAAATGATTGAAAGATTTTAAAGATATGAAATTAGCCGTGGATAGACGTAGGCTTTCTAGTGGAAATGCCCCAAATGTCTGTCTTTGGTATGATTCGAACTCTTGACTTACAGATGCTTCGCACCCACCTTCTTGCCACTTAGAGAAACATAGCTTATACCATGTTGCCACTACGCTTCTTAATGTGGCAAGGCAGTGGATGCCGAAGCATCTATAAGTATAAGTTGAAAGTTCAAATCATACCAAAGCTTCAACAGAAAAATAGAGTTATTTGTTTGATCCTGTGTAAAAACGTCAAATATGAGTTGGACGAAGGAAAATTTTGAAAATCTGGAGAAAAAAAATACAAAACTCCAGGTCAAAGCTTTTAATTTTTCTAAAGTAAAAAGACAGAAAGAGGAAAATGAGACCACAGACAGGAAGCGTCAAAGATTTGTCAAGAATGAGAAGTTGGAGAAAGATTTGTTTCTTTGGTTTAAGCAAACTAGAGCCAGGTTAAACCTTGTGTGTGGTCCAATTCTGTGCTCTAATTTACCTCTCATTAAAAAATTGACTATTGCTGTTGGAATGGGAAGTCCAAAAATCCTTTCCTGGAACATACACACAAGTCAAGTTGAAATTAATTCTCTGAATAACCTCAGACTAATTTCTGCATATCTCACCTATCTCTTGTAGCTTACACACAAAATCACACCTATTCTTTGGGCCAAACATCTGCCTGTGTCGGTACTGTAGTGTTCATCAAAAGCCACAACTGCATTTAAGAAATAAAACTGCCAAGGAACTACAGGAAAAACCTTTATATGCTACATTTTCAATTTTATAAGAGTTAAACCTCATCAATTTTGGATACATTCTTGAAATCTAATAAGCCATGGAGGAAATAGAAGCCTTCTACTTAATTTTAAATGTAATCAGAATTTTGTTTCATAACTCCTTGATTTTGGATGCTTTTATTGTATAACAGTATCATGATATTTTTAGACATTCAAACGATGCTAGATTTTGCAAGGCTCAGAATCATCTTTGTACTCTGACTCACTTTAGTTGTGTGAATTAAGGAGTCTTATTTTCAAACATGTTTATCTTGTGTATAGATTACATAATTCAAGTTTGTGTCTCAATTTATCCTCAGAGTGCGAAAGACCTGGAGCCTTTAATAACCTGTAAGTTAAAAATTTCTTGTTTTTTTTGTTTTTATTTTTTATTTTTAGAGGAGAAGGGTAGAAGGGGATTGACCAGTTGTAAGGTTGTGGAATTTGATAATGATGATATGAAGCCAATAAAAATAAATCATTTTTAACTTTTTTATATCTTTCAGGCAGCAAGTTTTACACAAAATTCTTTGTACAAATCTTTTTTTTTTGCACTAAATGTATTTATAAGTTAAGAAAAGAGTTCCATTTTTCATTATAGAAGACTTTTACTAGGTAAATAATTACTAAAATGAGTCAGAGATGCTAGCAGCTTATCCTCAAAAAAAAACAGAAAAGTGTTACACTCTATAGATGCTGTTATAGAAATTTTGATGGACCAATATAAAAAGATAAATACAACTCTGTACTAGTGCTTACACAGCTATACAACTCACAAGAAGTGTTTGATTTTCTGACTCTTAAATTTGGATGTTTTCTTTAACATTTAAGTCATTTTTTTTTTTGGTTTTCCTGCTTTTATAGCTAAAGAAAACTGCTAAAAAATCAGAATTCCTGCAAAAATCGGAAAACTTGCATCCTGAAGAGTGTCATGGAAATAAGTGTCACAGCAAAAAAAACTTGGATGAAGTTTTCTTTGTGCATTTTTGTAAATTGCTATCAATGGTATTTCTATTTCAGAACTGTCCTATACTGACACTTTTTTTTTACTGTTAGTCCAGGTCATCTCTTTATATACAATCAATTTGAGATAACTCAAATATTTGTTTAAGTCGATGTGTATTTATTATATTACCAATCTTGTTTCTTTTGTTATAAAATATACTGATAAGTCAAAATATAAGCGGATTACAATGCACTCTGTTTCAGTGATGCTCAAAACCCGTAGAAAAGCCAAAAAGGCTATGGAGACTCGTGAGACAGAAGAATTGAAAAAGCTTCAATTGCATCTGGCAAGAGTGCAAGCTCGTCTCACTGAACAGGTGAGTTGTTTTTTTTTTAAGTAAAAGAGACAAAAAAATAAAAAATTTTGTTTGCTGCCACGAGTGTCAAGTTTCTCACCATTGCCTTAGGAAATAGGTTGATTTTTCTTTTCTTTTTTTTTTTTGCTGTGATCACTGCCCCTGCCAATCGAAGTGCAGTATCTCCAGTCCTTACCTGCGCGCTAGTTTTGCCACAATCTAGAAAAAAGTGTTTTGCTTTATAATGCCACTTACAACGCACGAATTCTGTATATTACATCAATAGAATCCTCTAGACCTCTAGTTTTCTCACACCAAGTTACAGCAATGCAGCCCTGTCAGATTGCATAATAGCGCGGTCACTGCACTTTGATTGCCAGAGACTGGCTGAAAATCTCGCTGGTATGACAACCGAAGTGCAGTAAGCGACTCGCTGCTGCTTGATTCTCTAGGACAGACAGGCTTGTTTGATTAGATTTCTCTAACCAGCAGTGCTTGTTAGACTTAGAATAATAAGTAGAAGAGCTCGCTATATTGTGAATTTTCACACATGTATGTGTTCTTCTAAGTTCACAGTGGTATAACATCAATCACGATTAAACCGCACACTTTTGTCAACAGGTAGTATTAATTTTTTAAGTTAAGCATCCCTATGGATATATTAACCCTTTTTACATACTTTTTTGCTTATGCTGTGTCTGGCATAATAATATTAACAAAATTTGAATAATATAATTACCGTTATTTCATTGTTTTTCATTCCCATTGATATATATGATAATCTAACAAACTTACTTACAAATCAATACAATATTGCATTATGAGTTATGAGAAAGAGGTGAGGAAATAATGTTTTAAACCGATTTGAAGTTCAATTGTTTCTAATAATTGAATTAAAAATTTGGTAACTGTGACGGTATACTTTTCTTCAGTTGTCCTACTGCCCCCACCCCAAGTACTAGTATTACATTAGGCCTATGGTACTACAGGTAACACTTGCTCAGAGGTCAGCATCTTCATGGATCATGCTTTTCGGATCAGCGATCTGTCTTTTCTAATATTTGCAGATCAGTCCAGAAATTTACACAATGCCCTTTGAAATGTAACAGTCCACTAGCATCCTCGTGAAGTCAGTGAACCTGAACGCGCTCTGATTCAAATGCTGCTCCTTCAACCCCCGCCCCTCTCCCCATTCCTCTCTCCCTTCAAAGCATGGGGCCACAAAGCAGGGGGGTAGGAAGAGGGTGCGAAAATTTGAGTTAAAAGAAAGCTACCTCCAATACCGACTTTTTGGGTTTGGTGGCGGAACTGAACCCGGCTCAAAGTCAAAGTCCAAAGATGAGCTCGATGCATTACTTGTATTTTTCTCACATTAAAGCCTAAACATGAACTCAGAGCACTTTAGGAGCTAACTAGTTAGTGTTAAGTCAGTTCACTAGCTAGCAGCGGCTGCAGCTGAGACAGGTTGGTCAAACCAGTTAAAGCTTTTGAATTGTTGAGTCAGGTGATTTGTTCAAATACTGAAAGTTTTAAATACTACGTAAAACAAATATTTGGTAGTATTTGTCAATATACTGTTTGGTGCCAAAAGCAACAACTTAAAAGAAGCAGAGATACTAAAAATGAGAGTATTTTAAGAAAAAAAAATCCTTAGCATTTTTTTGCCAAACGAATCATGTAAGGTTATACATATTTTTAAATTAAAGATTTGCTTCCGTGTTTCCATTAGAGAATTTACACTAACGATATCAGCGACTTGGTAGCTTTTAATTATTTTTATGACCCTTCATCATGCGAAGGAATTCCGGCATTCTAATGTAGACCTATTAAAAAACTTAAATTATAATAAAAACTGACATATGATAAAGAATAATGGAAAATAATTATAATCATATCCAAACA
>BMAT01002989.1:229678-243834 GCA_019649035.1 Elysia marginata
TTAGTACAAAACAAACACAAGGTTTTATTTCAAAACCGTAATGTCTCGTCAAAAAATGCGAACAAAAAAATTAAAAGAAAGAAAACATTAGGAAATTCAAAAATTTGTTCAGGTCTCCCATTAAATGCCACAAACTGAGCAAACGACTACTGAGTGTTCTTTGCAAAAAGGGACTTTGCACTTTGAGCAGAACACAGAAGTCTTTCTGTCCAATCTGCCAGAACAGCGGGCGCACCTGGGTCTTTTAGAAGCCCGGGGAATGGCAGAGGTACTAAGTGGTTGGGCCGATTCTGGTAGGTCTGCCGCTAATGGATCATGTCCAAGAAGAAGGTCCATGGCACATGTTAACTGTTTTGGCAGTCTTGGCGTCTTCCGACGTCTTTCAATACCAGGCATTATAAGGTCTTTGGAGATGCTCAGCTGGAACTCACGACGCTTGTCTGTTTTAGAGAATTGTTCGGTAGGGTACTTAGTGCTGTACACAACCGAGGCAGCAATGGATCCGATATCAAGAATGTTGTAGAACATGACCATTGGCCATCTCTTTGTCTGTCTCTTTGAACTGACAGTGTGGGCCATCAAATCCATTGTGTCTACACCACCGTTGGTGGAATTATAGTAGCTCACGACTTCAGGCATTTCTTTATTGTGTTTGTTGACCACAATTGCTGAATCTGAGTGCATGCTTGACATGAGAATAACATTTTTCTTTGCCCCATATTTATTGTTCACAAGCATAGCATCCTTTCGGAAACAAAACTTTGGCTCTCCTTTTTGTGTTAGTCTGGTCCTGAAACTCAGGTGGAATAAGTCTCTTGTTCCGACGCAAAGTTCCGACAACTGACATTTTCTCAATGTTAAGTTTTTGAGCCAGTTCATAGTCAGTGAAGAAATTGTCGCATGTTAAATTCCGTCCTGAACGAAAGAAGGGCTCAACAAGTTGTAAGGCAGTGTTCCTGCCAAGGTTCACCGTTGGGTTGCGGCCAACTTTCCCCAAATATGGAACAGCATTTAGTGGAAAGAATGTCTCAGAATCCACAGCCCAAAAAATCTACAATCCATACTTGTCAGGCTTTGAGGGAAGGTATTGTAAAAAACTGCATCTGCCTCTCCAGGGTACTAACTGCTCATCAACTGTGACAGAGAGGCCTGGAATATAGTGCTTCTTGAGGGTTACGAGGAACTTCTGGTTTTTTCAGGGGGATGACAAGGGGAGATAACTCACATAAAACAAAGGGAAAGTAACTCTGAATCATCAAGGTAAATAACTCTAAAAGTATTGCTACACAGTAACTCTCCTATGAGACCAATAGCAAACACCCATGAGTCAATCTGCCTTGCCTTGCCTCTAAAATATGTATATGGGTCAGAATGACCCGACCTTGTACAAGCATGGTGATCTTACTAAAGCTGATATTTTATCAAGTACCGTAATTTTGGTCTCACACATTCCATATTCCAATGTTATATGTAAAAATGGTTGATTGAGGCATAACTAGAAGGACGTTGTCATTGGGCCGTTTGTGAAATTGATATTTAATGAATGATGTAGGCTCGGGTCATTTTGACCCGACATTGTACTGGTAGGGTTAAATTGGTTATTCAGGGCTGGGATTGGGTCAAAGTGTGCTCAGCTGAAATATCAGGTGCAGGAGAATTTTGACTCTTAACTCTTGAATAACTGACCCCATGTCACACACAGACACAAATGACAAAAAATGTATTATTAGGACTTTTACACAAGGGCCTTTCTTAATGTGAAAAACTGAGAGGTAACTTAAATCCTATCCTCTCAATACCTAATAAGAAAGGGATAGGGTCATTTCAACAAATGATAAAAAGGACTCCACATGCCACCTTAACTGCAGATACTGAGATAGGTGGCCTCTGCATCTATGCTATCAGAACACTGTAAGCATAAACAGGCCACACTGTGCTTCCAACAGCCGGACAACTCATATGAAGTAGTCTTATTGTTAGCATCTTAGTACAAAATGCAATGACATAGAGTTGGGTATAAGACCTCAGTAACATGAAGCACCATAAACATCCACATAGCATAACTGTTCATCTTTGACATCTTTGTTCGGGGATGGGACCAGAACATGATCAAGTACCTTGACTTTTTTTTTACATTCACTCTCCCTACTGTTTCCATTTTCAATATCAAAGAGAGAGGATACACTAATTAAAAGTCCCTACTATCCAAGGCCCACTGTATATAGATAGATAGAGAGAGAAATAGAGAAAGAGATGGAGAGAGAGAGAGAGAGAGAAGTCTAAGATTAGGTTTATGACATGAACAGGCTTGTTCAAAGATGGGCACAGAGGAGATACTGACAAAAAGTCAGAGAGAAAGGTATCAGGAACGTCAAAGAAAACAGAGTCTGATGAGAGCAAAAGAGAAAGAGGTCTAACATTAGGCTGAACAGGCCTACTCAAAGATGGGTTCATGGGAGGGGCAGAAAAAACGCCAGAGACAGGGAGGTATAAGGAGCATAAAAAACAGGGTTTGAGAGAGAAAGAGAACCAAGTAGAAAAAAAGGTATGTAGAAATCTACCCAGAGGTGAACAGAGGGGAGGGGCAGACAAAAAGTCAAAGGCAGAGAGGAGCAGGAACATCCAAGGAAAGGAAATTTTGAAGGCGAAGGACTGTTAGAGGTGAATAAAGACATAAACAGGATCAAACAAGTGATTATTTTTAAAGGACACCACAGAACGATTGGGCCTACAGGAGATGAAAGAAGGGAAGGGATGAAACAGAGAGAAGGGAAAGAGAAGGCAAACAGCGTTTTAAGACCGAAAACCATGTAGGCCTATCAAGTTTTGTTTCAGTTTCCTGATTTTCCTTTCAAGAAAAAAGGTTGGAACGGTCCTTGCATTGATGCCTTTGACCTCCTATAGAGGCAATGACTACATCGCTTAATGCTAGCTTTGTTTTTACGTTAGTAAATGGTGCCTACATATATGAACCCCTTTTGGTCTGTGTGTGCATGTGTGTACTGAAGACATATGGTGGCGCGCCTACAAATTAACTGTCATAATGTAATGTGGTAGTTACAGACAAGGGTTTTTTTAGATATGCAAAATTCAATCTGTGCTGACTGAAGTTAAAATCATCAAGGTCGGCAAATGAATGAATCATAATTATGCTGGAAACAACTCTTTCAGATTTTTATTGTGTGGGTCTGTGTGTGTGCAAGGCTCAATTGATTTCTGCGGAAACGCGGAAGAATCCCAGCACTGATAATTGTTGTAGATTCATATTTTGAGAGCTTTTAAGTAAAAATCGTCTACTTCGAAAAAAAAATTGTAAAAAGGCTTACAGTAGGTATTTTTACAGCTGCCAGGTCTGAAATTGGATCCACAGCAGTGACCTGGCCTTCAAACACACGTCCATCTTGTAGTTTGACACTCACTGACGATTTGTTTGCCACCACATGAGCATTAGTAAGGATGATTCCATTACTTCTTACAATAAAACCAGATCCATTGGACAGGGTGACTGGCCGACCAGTAAGTGGATGCCTAGCAAAAAAATTGAAAGTTGTGAATGATCCATTAATTTCTGCTCATACATGTTATTTTGCCATGAACCTCCTATAATGCCTATACAATTACATACACATCATAGAATTAAAAATTGAAAGTATAAGAGTCTAGTTATACATATCTTTCAGGCAATTAAAATCAAACAATTTCATCTCCTAGTCCTAAGAAAAAGGAAAACGAAACATAACAAAGATATCTATTTTATTGTAAATTCTTTACAAAAACTCCATTTGAATGTTCTTAGTTGTGGCTATGGTGTACTCCTCCAAGATTTGTATTATTATTATATATATATAGCTTGTGGAATATAGCATGGTCCTGGAAATCATATTCAGTTGTGGGCTATTTCTGGGTGCCAGAGGTTTATAAATTTATACAAATGTCCACCTAGCACTAGAAATTATCCGTTCATAGCTATCTAATCAAAATAAACCAGATGTTGATTATCAGCCGCATTAAATAGACAATAGCATAAAACATACCTTATTTGGGTCCAAGGTAACAGGCCTATTCATTGACTTTCATACAGCACAATTTAATATGATGATCAATATTATTGAATCAATCTTTATTTCCTTCTAGTTCTAAATTGCAGTAAAATTTCTCATTACACCACAATGAAAGTCTATTTACAACATTAAAACTATTTTGATGGTGACATTATTGGCAACTTTCTTTTCAAGTAGCACAAAATCAGTTCGTTTGACGGGCACCTTGCTCTACTACTGATAATAGTCATCATGTGTTTTTAATTTTTTTTAAATTTAAACTTCAATGCAAAATTTACAAAATAGATCTATATGGATAACATTCAATGGAGTCAAGATCAATTTCATTACAAAACATGTTTATTTTAAACAAAATTTATTTAAAAAAAAAACAAAAGTAAAATGATACAAAATTTAAATTGTAAAGAATTACAACTAATTCTAGATCTAGACTAGATCTAGATCTCTCTCACCTTCCTTTGATTTCCAAGAATACCACAGCTGGCCCTGCCTTTTCAACAACATCAGCAATAAAATTGTTCTTTTGAAAGTCTACACTGGCATGGACAGGAGGCAATAACAAAGCTGACAAATTATAGCCATTGTTGGCCAAGTAAAATTGATGGGTGCCGTAGGTGAATAAAGTAAATCCCACGACAAAGGCACCATATTGTGCATACTTGTTGAATCCATTTTGTGGTAATAAGTGCTTCACAAGCATTCCATCTTGTTGGGGGCTAGATCTAGATCTAGAGTGCTTAGTAAAAACAGGTCTCAAATGTGCATTTTGTATTGACTTTGCAGTTTTGTTGGACTGGAATCGAACTCTATTGCAACTCTGCGGGCTAAATGAATGGTATGATTCCTTCCATAAATTTCCTTGTAAAGCAGATGTAAATCTAAAGAGTCTTTGCCTCCCATCGATGAGTAATGTGGGTGCTCTTGTATTGTGAGGAACTACAGCATCACTGCAACTGTTACTAAAATGGTGGCGAGAGTTAGGCAACTTAATTCTCCACTTCGCACATAGATCAAGTCCCAGAGGCCGAAAGACGGAAAAATAGCGCATTATGATCAGGCAAAATGTATTCAATACTTGCTAGTTAGTGTAACTAAAACTTAGATGTCAAAATACACAGGGCTATTTATTTTAAATCTCGACTCTATCTAGATCTATATTTATTAGACTTTATAATTAAACAAAATGAACGAACTGGTACACACGAACACAAACAGCCATTTTGTATGTTGACAAACATTGACTACAGGAAGCGTCAAAATTCCTTGGTAGTCTTATAAATTATTTAATCTGTTCTTTCGTACTGAGGACGAGGAGGTCGTGGAAATGTGCAGAGCCGAAAATCTCACGTTTGGCAGAATCTTTCCATTTATAAAATATATATATATATACATCTGAATATACTCGAAGGCCTTCACATCATTGAAAAAGGACACTTTTACAAACATAATATAATAAAAAACATTATCAGAACATGTACGTTTTGTAAAAGTTAAATTAGTGATAAAAATTTTACAATTTTGCGGACTTCCGAGAGAGCCATGGAGGTGCTTCTCAAAATCAATTAAGAATTCTAAAGTCTATTCAAAAAAGAGTTGTTAAACTCGTTGATAAAAATTGTTCATATCATATCTCTGATGCCTTTGTAAAATTCAACATTTCGCGACTATCGTCTTTGAGAAAATTCCAACTTGCTATGTTGATCTGCAAAGCTATGCAAAAGAAGGTTCCCAATCATATTAATAACTTATTTTCACCATGCTCCAATGACATGAAACGGTTTAATTTACCCTTACCTAGGGTTGATTTTTTTAAGAGTCATAGCGTTTGTTTCAGTTGCTATTGCTTTTTGGAACACTCTACCTTCTACTATAAGACAACACTCTGTATCGTTGTCAAGATTTCGTTCAAACTTAAGGTGGCACTTGTTGAATTATACCAATTACTAATTGCAGTTTAGGATGAGTCACATCTCACACTAGGCGTGGGAGTGATGATATAGCAATAGTTATGGAGTGAAACGTTAGAAGTTACAGATCACTATCTTACATCTGTTGCTATACATGTACTTCAATTTCCATGGACATCGTAATGACATTTGTTTATACTTCCTCCTATTGAGCCTGCGGGGATTGATGTCTATTGCGATTTTTTTTTCTTTCTTTTTTTAAAAATTTGCAAGTATCATACGGTCCTAATTAATTGTTCTTATTATTATCATAATAAATACTATGTTTGATTATTAGATTATGTGATAATTATAATTCATGTTTTGATATCAATTACTACATTTTTTTTATCTTTCTTGTTCTCAACACCAAAGTCATCATCATTTCTTTTTAATGCTTTTTTGTTTTATTTTTTTTTTTACTATATTTCATTATAATTTTCACCATCTTCATTTCTCATCATCATCACCATAACCTCTGGTCACCATCAACATCGACATCATCATTCTCTCTCACCGCTAAATTAGTTTATTGACAATGTTACTTTTTATGAATATTCATTATGCTATCAAAATGTTTTTAACTGTGTTTAGCTTACTATTGCTTTTCAATTTATATAGTTATTTTGATTGTTTCAAGATATTTCATTATGTAATAATATCATAGGATCATCAAAAACAAAATCATTCAAGTCAAATATTGGAACACCTCTAGGCGATAGCCTCTGCCCTGTCTTACTCATTGTCTACTTAGAACATGCGCTCAAAAACATACGAAAGATCGAGACACTCTACACTCAAAACACTTTAGAACTGGTATACGCAGACGACGTTGACTTTGTTTCAACAACTAACTTTGTCGACGTAGAAACAATTCAAAAAGAGTTAGCAGACTTCAGGTTAAATATTAATACCAACAAAACTGAATACACATTCGTTCAAAAAGACGGAGAAGATTGGAAAAAAGTGAAGAAAGTAGGCTCAATGCTGGGAGATACAGAAGATATTGAAAGAAGGAAACAATTATCCAACCTCGCCCTACAAAAGCTGTCAACCATCTGGATAAGAAACGACAAGGTGAAACAAGTAACAAGACTAAACATATACCGAGCACTAGTGAAGTCAATACTTCTGTATAACTGCGGCAAATGGTCTCTGACAAAGCAAGAAGGACACAAATCAAACACTTTCCACCGCAGGCAATTAAGAACAATCTTCAATATCAAATATCGCACATTTATCAAAAACAATGCTCTCTATCAGAAGACAGGTTCAACTCCCCTATCTTTAACCATTCTCGAAGCGCGATGGCGACTTTTCGGTCATATTTTAAGACAGGCAATCAATACACCACCCAACGTTGCAATGACTTTATACTTCAAGATGGAAGGAAGCAAACAACGAGGCCGACCAAAAACATCAATTGTGACTACACTACGACGAGACCTAAAGCGTCACAACAACGATTACTGGCCAACTAGATTACATTCACTTAAAGACCTTGACCACCTTCGCGACACAGCACAGAACAGATCCGACTGGAAGCACCTGACGACAGCAATACATCATTACATGTATACAGATCAGCCCAGGCAGAGACGTCAGTCGACGTCGCAGCGGATGGGCATTAACTAACTAACTAACTATAATACCCTGTTTATATTTAACGGCCAAATGAAAAAAGGCACTCTGCCTAATTTGCTACCATTGTAAAATAAAATAAAATTCAATTTAAATTCAATTCAATTCTCTCTCCTCTCTGTTCTCAGTCAGTCAGTCTATCTGTCTGTAGTGTATATCTCTTCTCTTATGTTCGGCGAATCTAGCTTACTTAAATAATCTGATTACATGTATGTAAATGTATAAATTTATTAAATACTGTACACGGTCTCCTTTCATCTTTCCATGTAACCTCTTTCATTTTTTTCTGCTAATGGTTCATGAGCGTCTCTCTCCAAGTCTGCCTCTGTCTCTATCTCCCTCTAAATTTCTCTTTGTCTCTCTGCCTCCCGTTTTTCTTCAACTTTTCGAGTTCAAACTTCGGCCCTGGCAATCTATTTTCTTAAAGTTAAACTCTTTATACATGAATATAGTACACTGCATCCATTCATCTTCTCCTATAATCTTTTTTTTCTTCGCCTCTTTCATTTGCTAAGCGCCTCTCTCTCTCTCTCCCTTCTTTTTATCTATGTCTATCCCTCACTGTCTTCTCCCTTTTTTATTATCTATTTCTGCTTAACTCTTTTAGTAATTTTATGTTGTTCTTTCTGCTGCAAGACTTTGTGGTTGGTTTTAAGTTTTTTCTCATAGATATTTATACATGTAGTTATATGCTGTTAAAATTTTTAAATGAAGTTGAGATGTTAGTTGTCAGTTTAGGTTAGGTAGAAACACTTCTCATCATTTAAAATAACCCGTTCCATCGAATGTGGATACAAAGCTTTTGCAAATGGGCAGGGTTTAATAAGGACACAGTTATAACACAGGGCTTTTTTTTTCAATCCCCATTTTTTTTGCCTCTGTCTTTGCCTGTAATTAAAACTATTGGCAATATCAGGAGGACCTGATGGCTAACTGGATAACAAGAATGATAAGACCGCCTTTCCCAGCAAATAGGCTTGAGGCAACACTGCAGACATTACAAGCACTTCCACCTAACCCAGCATGACCTAAAGTGGGGGCCAAAACGTCAAACACAAACAAATCTATTTTCTGCGTTAAAGTAAGCACTGGCGTATCAAGAGCCGGCCCGCAATATATTAAATGTATTTCCAGTTAGCATTTCATTTTATTCAAACCCACTTGAAAACTCCAAAAATAGGATAGGTAAGTTTCCACATTTTAAACGAACTTGTTTACCATGAGATAGTTTGGCCTCCACTATGGGTCGCGCTAGGTCAAATAATCATATATTTTGAACCCTATAGGAACAAAGCTATTAGTTAAATTTCAAACTATTCATTTTTCGACTTATCAGAATAATTTATGAGAGAAAAATAGGATGAGTGATATAAATACTGTTCCAATTGATCAAGTATTTGAGTTATCCAAACTGCAGTTATCTTAACCCAATCCAACCTAAAGCCAGGGAGATAAATCTGTAAAAAATTTCTTTAAAAAAAATTATGGTCAAAGGTTCATAGCTCATGTTTTGAAGTAACTTAACTTTGGGTGTTACTTCCCTTGGATCAATAATCATAGGGAGCTCCCTTTCTGCTAGAAATTATTTTTTAATAATTTTGTGGTTAATTCCACTTAGGGCGCATACGGACGCATTAGGCTGGAAAGACTTAACTTGACTCTATGCAAGTAGTAAGGTCAACATTTTCAAGTAATTCAAGTCAGTATAGTCTTTGCTTCAAATTTCGTCTTTCAGTTTTAACATCACATGTATAGCTCTAGATTAGATAGCACTAACTAGAGATAGTAATTAAAATCATAATCTCTCATTAAAATTTTTTTTAAACAACCTTCAAAATTTTTTATTTTTTATCACAAGATTCTTTTTCTTAAGAATCTGTTCCTTGAGGAATTTAATTTTTTTTTTTTTTTTGCATTTGATGTGTACAAAGATGAAGAAGTTACTTTGTTCATTCAATGCCACATGGCTTATAATCATTTCCAGTAACAGGTCTACATTTTTTTCTATACAATCTTATGTCTTCAGCTTAGAGCTGAAGCTTCAAGCACATAGTTTGACAACGTTTGACAATTTCCCCCCATCACATGTAAGCTTAATTTTTTTTTCAGCAGAAATTTGACACTTATTTGTACAAAAAGTAAAACAAGAGAAATTTGTATGAAATATTAAAGTATTTAATTGATGATTGATATTTAAAAATATTTCCAATCCACAAATTTCATTGAACATTTTCTGTACCGGTAGTCGGTACAACAAGAGCAAACATAAAATTGTCACCCATCCCAAAGACACAGGTAGCGTGGAAATAAGCAAAAAAGGCATTAACTATCTATTGTTACCTCTACACCTTCAATAAAATCTGCTTTCTTAAAAAAAAAATCAAGGCTTTGGGACAGATAAAGATGTGAGGAGATGCAATTATTGTTAACAGTCCATTTTCTAAGCCTAGACATAATGATGAGCGCCCAGTTTGAGTACTGTGTGAATACTGTGATTAGTAAAGCAGTGATCTGAGCGGGGTATAATCAGCGCAACATTATTTAGATTATTAATAAGTTTAACCCGTCAGTCTTTCCAGTGTGATTTAAGATTTTTAACAAATTGACAAACCCCCCCCCTTTTTTTTTGCTCTCCCATCCCATTCCTTTACAAAGAATAAGACACCTCTCCCTCTCTCTCTTAATTGAATATTTACTCACTTCTCTCTCAACATAAAATAAGCAACGTTTAACAAGCAGTATTTAAACTAGTGATGGGAAGCATCAAGATGGCCACAACCTTTTTTTAACTATGTACAATGCTGTGGCAAAAAAGAAAATTAATGCTAGTAATATGAGAACATTGTCTGTCAAATTTCGTCTTCCATATTTTGTCAAGAGTCGTTGAGAGTTTTGAATATGACCTCCCATTGAGTCAAATTCTCTCTGTGTTTCTTTTAAGGTGTTTGAAGAATGATCTGGGGATAAAATAATAAATTTAAATAGAATAAAGTGAGATGATTACTTTAATGTTTTGCTCAATGCTTTTGAAAGAAATGCAAGTTTTCAAAATGATCTACTACCTTGCTGCTATTCAAACAGGTAATTAAGATGATATTTACAATAGAAATATTTGAGAACTAAAACAAAGTAATTTGTAATCCATCTCTCTCCATGTAAAGACTAAATGAAATAGATGAAACATAAAGCAAAAACTGATTTTGTATTACTAAATTATTGGGTTTTTTTTATGTGTAATTTCTAATTGAAGTGTAATACACTAATTAAATTTAGGCAGAACACAAACCTGACATTGACAAAGAAAGTAAGACTTAGACAAAAATGTTTTAACATAAATACAAGCAAGACAGAGTTTGACATCAGAGCAAACCATTTTTCCTTGCCAACAAAATCAGGTCCTAAATCAAAAGGTTGAACATTGATACATGTATTATTTAGAAAAATGATTAACTGTGGTGTGGTCAAAAATGAACAACACAAAGTGACTGATATACAAAAGTATTCCTGGACAGATCTTAATACAGTAGAGCTCAAATATGGTGACACCCGCTACAACAGGACCACCACCACAGCAGGACATCTGATGAATCCCTTTTCTTTCTTTATATCAAGTTGATTATATGTGCATGGGTTTAGTGGGGCAAGAACAGGCCCAAACATGGATAGAGTGGGAGAAATTGGACGAGTTTGAGAGAAATTATACATGAAGTAAGAATAAAGCAAAGATCATTTCCTAAAGCACAGCTGTCAAAGCCAACATAACTTCATAAGATAGTAGTAGGCCCATTCTGGGCTTGGCTGAAATCCAAAGGTTCAAGTATGCCTTCGCTAATTAGTTTGCAGGCTTATCATTGATACATACAATGTGTGCGTGTGTTTTTTACTAATTCCCTTACTGTGGGAACCTGTCTACAGCAGGAATTTTCTTCTAAAACAAAAAATTCGGCCGTATGCATGTTCTAATGTGCAGAGACTTCTTTTATTTAGCGGCTACACACATCCTTTAGTTTAGAAAGTTGCTGCAAAAAAAAGTTATTATTTATCATTGCATACAAAATGGTAAAAGCATAAAACAAGCATGGTGGTCAACAAGACTATAGATAAATATGGTAATTTTAATCAGTGAAAGTTGGCAGGCATACTCACCTAGAGTTGTTATATTATTTTCACTCTGCTTCACCTGTTCAGCCATGGTGCGATTCAGACTCACAAGACTCTCAGATATATCGTTTGCAGTTTTTGCTAGAGTTTCCTTATTGGCTTGATTCCTGCAAACAAAAACATTCTTGATCAGTTTATGATATACATAGATTCAATAGTTAGATAAAGCAACCCAAACTTGAGCATATTTATTTTTACTTGCTCACCCATAATCTAATTATTTCCTTGACTTTGGGTAATTTACTAAGTTCTCTACATTTTGATTGCAATATTTTGTAACTAAAAGCTATTTCTAAAGAAAATTCTCAGACGCCTATTCACTGGCTATTATTTTCTTCATAATTATTTTTCCACATTTCTTTTTTAGAGGTTAGGCTAAACTGAAACAAGAACTTCCGCTATGTACAAAAATAGCACTTTTCACCTCAGAAATCTATGTCTGTGATCCATATAAGTGCAATTAAGGGGGGGCGGCACCTGGATAACCGAATTTTCAAAACTGCTTTTTTCAGATGCTTCAACCATTGCTCTGTATGAAAAGCACAAAAAATAAGCGATTTGAGCATTTTTGTGACCTAAAATCACCATTTTGGGGCAGCAGGGTGAGTAAAAATAGCGATTTTTTCACCCCGAACATGTAGAATATACCTCAAACTTCTGGTTTTTTTGCTCAAATTCAACCTTTTTATAACCGATTTCTTAGTGTCGGTTGCGTCCACTATTGCAGAAGGTCTAGTGTGAACACTGATCATGCCTCGCGCTCGGTGTAGACCCGTTCATGAAAGCAAGGAGACGCTAGTACTGTATAATAATATCACGCGCAAGCTAACCTTGTAGGCCAGGCCTGTTAATGAAGCTTTGCACTGCGCTAGCCTGTATGTTTACTAATGTTTGGTGTCTCCAAAGCACGAAAAGACTTTAGGGCTAGCCAGTGATAAGTTTCAGGCCAACTTCTAAGAGATTGGGATGTACAGTTCCCGCTTCGCACGCGCATGTATGAGCAACAGTAAGATATCAGACTTTACAAAAGCACTCAGAAATTACAATAGCAGGCCCAAAGGTGGACAATAATACCCAATGAGGCTGGAAAAAATTATTGAAGATATAGGAAACTGGAAAGGACGGGGCATTATGCAGGTTACGGGTGTTTATTTGAGGAAAAATCACACATTTTTGCTGATTTCGTTTGCATAACTTTCAAATGCGATTATCTCAAAACTTACTTTTTTTTCACCAAAATTCTATCTCCTCCTAAACCAACTGATCAATTGTTCTAAAAGTTGGTATGATGTTTTGGTTTGGTATGACGCACAAACTAATGAAGCGTTTTTCTAATTTTTTGTTTTGTTTTTGAGAAAAATGTGTTTTTATTAGCAAAAATGAGTTGCTGCCCTTTTTCTGTTACGTATTATAGGGTATTCTCACTAACACGATTATTGACAGTTATCTGCCCTTGGCCGAAAAACCCGTGGCGTGTTCTCACATTTTGCGAGCTAGGTCTAGTTAGTAGATCCAGTAGTACGATACTTATTTCTGGTGCGACTGTTATCTGAAATCTTCTCAAACGCATATTAAAAGTGATAATTCAAATTTAAATTTAAATGCAAGGCCACCCATAAAATATATTTGTAATTTCGTAGTCCATTACCAGGGCTCTGCGCAAGTCTAATGTAAAAATAAAGGTTTACTTTCTCCCTTGTTATTTTTAAGTTTTCGCACAGCAAACACTTACGGGCTCTCCTACAACATAAAGTGTTGGAAAATAAAATTATAATACGAATTTCATACGTTTGTATTGATAAGTAGAAAATCCTTTCCCTTAAAATTTAAAGGATTGATAATAAATTTTGACTTAAAAAGAGCTAGAGATACTACAGGATAGAAGACAAAACGGGATTGGCCTAGACATCCATATGCCTATATAGATTTAAAGTTGTTTTTTTTTTTAGCGTTTGTTGACCAATTTAAATTTTAGATCTATATCTATTAGTTTATTCAATTTTAACAGCATTTCAAATTAGAGGTGGCATAGATCTAGTTATTCTTGATTTAGACCTAGTTTTATTGCCTTGCTAGGTGGGCTAGATCTGTTCAGAATTAGGATCAGGTATCAGCCTAGTCATTTATTAGACTTTAGAAAAGTAAAAAAAAAAATCTTCACAAAATTTGACAAACAAAAAAGATCCTTCCTCATATTTGGAGTTAAAAAAAAAAAGATGTTGCTTGCGTGATTCGATCGCAAGACCTCCTGAGGAAAAAAATTTTGCGCCTGCGACCTACAAGTGTCAGGCAATCGAAAGTTTATACAGTGGAATCCGCGAGAAGTCAACTCGCTTGAAGTCAACTC
>BMAT01002989.1:281249-294757 GCA_019649035.1 Elysia marginata
AGCCACTGGGGATGCTTTGGGTTGTAAATTTCGTAAAATGCAATCTTGAATTTCTAAAGTTCACTGGGATGTCCTTTTTCAGGTCTTAACCTGAAATCAGGTTATTCTGGCTCCTTCAGTCTGGTTTGAACACTACATTATATATAAGGTATTTCGTGTATTGAGTATGAAGACCTGAAAGCAGGTGGAAAAAGTTCAGGTTTTTTCTTTCTGTCTTGAGGGCATCCCTGAGAAACAACCAATCTGACTCCAACATCACTGAAAGTTCAAATTTTGTGTCAGTTGTGAGTTTAGAAATACATGTCCAACTGCCAAAACTTGAATTAGGTAAATGGCAATGTCTGTAATTACTTTAGCTTTTGTAATAGTGGTTTTGTAAAATTGTACAAAGAAACATTATTTTCTATCCTGAGCCATGTAGTATAGATAAATATGCTTTTGACCAAAACCTTTTTTTTTATTACTTTTTTTCTTGTTTTTGTTATTTTGAGTGTCATCTTTTTTCTAATATTGTTCAATTTCCTACAGGTTCCAATGTTTCAAAAGTGCGTGGGTGTCACAAGTTTTCCATCGAGGGTTTTCTTTCCCCACTAGTTTCAAGAAACTAAGATCAGCTCAACTGGTGAATGGGAAAGATGTGGGATGGACTCTAGGGGCTTTGATTTATAAGACAAGATTCATGCCTTTAAGGTAATTCAGACTTGTTTAGTTTGGGTATAGAATTTTTCAAATCATTAGCAAATCTAGTTAAGTTGGAGAGAAGTCTCAAGAAAAAGCTCCCATTTCATCTTTTTTTTTTGTAGATCTGGAAAAATGATTTAACAGAGGGGAAAAATCAGATGGTTGTTTTTAAAAGTTGATCCCTTTTGTAATGAAGATCATCATCAATTTGATGTACAATTTTGGTTTGTAGACTCTTCTTTAAAATATGTTTTAAAGCAGAAGGAACTGTTTCACAAAACTCCATTGTTTATGCTGTTAAGAAGTATAAATGTATATTAAAATGTTAAATGGTGGTCTCCATGGAATTCCTGTCATTGTTTCATCAAACATTATGTGATAAGCACACTAAACATAACCATGAACAATCTGTGGCTCATTACTTGACACCTTTAGCAATTAAATGTTTTGAAAGTTCAATTCTAAGAACTGTCTTGAAGCTCTTCTGTTAAAATTGAAGATCCAGTTTTGGTTCTTTGTGGAAATTATCAGGAAAAGCCTCGATAAATTTTACCATCCGCTTATTTTTTTGCATTTTATACAATTCAGCTATGTATTATAAAAAAAAGTAGTCTTTTTAATGTAGGCAGTTGGTATACTGCATACTTTCAAGTTTTTTAAATGCAGATAGTATCATGTCAAATGAATCAATACCCATCATTGACTAAGAAGTGTGCAGATTTCTTTTTTCACCTGCCTTTGTTAAGCAATTGAGTTCCATTTACAATATGTGTGAAATGTAGTGTGTGACTGTATTGCTCAGGAATAACATCTATTTTTGAAGACGTAGAGTTTATAATGTGTCAGATTGACAGAAAAAGTCAGAAAGACTATCTCTTCACAAATACAGGATTTTATTATTGTTAACTTAAAGTCCTAAGGTTACTATAATATTTTATTATTTTTTTAAGTATTATTATTAGTTTGAAAAGTTTCTAAATTTGTTTTTCTCATGACTTGCAAAACTTGTTAAATATTTCTTAATTTTTTTGTCTTATTTCAGGGATATTGAGAGTCAGAAAGAACATATAGAAAGCCAAGCAGCTGCCGCATGGCAAAGGACAGTGAGAGCAATGGATACACAATTCCTTATGGCTGCATGTGTGCTAGTTGTGCTAGCTGCCATTGTTATATATATGAAACATCTGAAGTGGTGTCCGAGAACAGAAGATTTGAAACGCGTTCCATCCATGTCTTTATTCATGGCTGAACAAGATCAGATGGAGCAGGGAGTTGAGGTTGTCAAGGGTCAAACCTATAATATATAGTGTAACATTTTTTAGGTCAAGAATAGATTTTATGTGAAAATTGTATTGTGGGAGAACATTTTGGTTGCCAGGCTCACAAGTTGTATCGAGAATGGTTGTATGAATTGAAACTTGTAGAGGAAATTACACCATGAACAAGAAGTTCCACTTTGGTCATAATTTAAGGGTATAAATACAAAGAAATACAGGATTTAATTTATGCAGTTGCCATTGATGAAATTACATATATTAAGGTTAAATAACTTTTAGGTCTGTTTTTTTGTTTTTTTTTGCATATATGAAAAACTCTTTTTAATCACAGGTTGAGTATGAATGTAGGCTTACTCAACTTAAACAGCTAATTTCTGATGTTCGAAGCTAAATGCCGGGGATTTTTTTATATATTGTGTTCTCTTCTGTTGTTTTATTTAGATCTCATACAAAATCTCCATATTTTTTTAATAATCACTTTCCAAGCATTTTTCCTCCAAGATAGTCTGAATTCTTATAACCTGATTTTTGTTTGCTTGAAAAGAAAATCACTGGGTCAAGGAAAGATATGTTTGCAAAACCTGTAAGACAGAGAGCCAAAAGGGTTCTTCATTTGGCTGTAAAAATGTGATCTAGACCTAGCATCTGGTTGTTTTGTTTTTTTGGGGTTTTTTTGTCTGTTTCACTAACTTTTTTAAATTCAAATGAAGGTGGGTGAAATGTGGGTGAAACATTGTGCTCTAATTTTTGAGTGACATGTATAGTTTTGTACATATTTTGTATACTGTCTTTGATTTTGAACACAGTATGCAAAAAAACATTACATTAAAATTCTTTCAAACATGAGTAGTAATTAAGAAAGACTGACTTCAGCTTCTGAATTTAAACCCAATTAATAAAAGAAATCAAATGTAGGTTCATTCTCAAACTTGCGTCCCAAAGCCTGTTATAATCCATGACATATCACCATGATCCTAAAACTAATCTATTCCCTCTAAAAAATTTTCAGTGGAATGCTGTTGAGGAGTAGATTTGGAGCCTCATATTTAGTCGGGACTCTGGCTATTTAGACATTGGAAGAGGGATTGCTATAAATAATCAATCTTTTCTCTATAAAGTTGCGCTTTTTACAGAGTAGGTCCATAGTCCTAGAGATATATTCTGTTTATATTTCTTCGCTTCCTGTTTTTTTATCACTACAAAGAGGAATTAATATATTTCTCTGTGTTAAGGTTTTAGACAGCATAGAGAATTATTGGTTTATTTATCGCACAACAAAACCTATTGCCTTAGGTGTAACAAACTAACCTCACCTTTGAAAGTAGGGGTTTCCTTTTTTTTTCAAACTAATTTTAATTAACAAAAAAGTTTCATACCTTTTCAAAGACTATGAAAATTTCAAACACCCTCAAACTTTCAAAAGTTAAAAAAATATATTGTTCAAAGTATCAATGCCTTGGAATATGAAAATTGTGATGTCTGACTCAATCGAATTGCTAATGTTACATTTTAAGTTCATTAAACTATTGAGGGATAGTATACTACCAAGCATTACATGTGTGCATAATTTTGCACTCTCTCTTCTATTTGTAGAACTTCATTTATACTGATCCATTTGTCTTAAAGGTTTCACTTCTTTCGTTTTTTGTTTTTTTGTTTGTTTTTTTTTTAATTATTAAGGGCAACTATGTTGTCTTCAAATCATTACAAATACTTCTTTAAAATAGTATGGGGTTGTATATTTAAAAATATGTAACATAAAGGTATGGCTCAACATTTAAATACAAACCACCTCATTATTTGCTTTTACAGGAAATTCTCAAATTTAATCTCAACACTACCCATGTCATAATGAAATCCTTCTGCTTTTGGGTTATTTTGTTGTTGTTGTTGCTGTTATTATTATTGTTATTCACAAAGGTTTAATGATATAACCATGCTAATAATATAACCATGCTTTTGTAATCCAAATTTTAAATGATGCATGCTAATGGTTGCAGTTTACTATGTTATCAATTATAATTAAATAGAGATGAGGAAGTCATCAGAAAGTTTTATCAAAAGCACAAAAAGGCAATGTGCATGGCCTACTTCATTTATTGTTTGTGAATACTGATTAATCTGGGTTTTTTTTGTCCTTAAAAATACTGTGATATTGATAATTGTGCGATTTCAGTGTTATAAAAGTGTACCAAAGTGTGGAGTGGGTGACAGTATGGTTGCACAACTCATGTGGAAGGAAATGTTGTTTGCACTTTTTATCACCTTCATATAGATTTTTTTCCATCAGTAAGCGAGACTTTTTTGTGGGTTAGTAGGTATTCTGTGACTTAAAACTCTCTTAGAAAAGAGTCTTTGAATGTAGTCAAAATACTACAGTGAACTGTGCACAGGATTTTTGGAGAATTTTATTAGATAAATGTGTGATCAGATATTGCTAACAAAATAATTTGTAATAATCTGTGTACATTATTAGTTCTTTCAATAATGATATACAGAAAGAATAATTCACATGTACCGGTGTTAATATATTGTTGAACAATACATTTTATGTGAACCTCTAGATACTGAAAATAGCTTTAAAATACTACTATCTCTGGAAACTGATACCATTTTAAATTATTCAAACAGTAGCAAAAGAGGGGTCAAGTGGTTTTTATTCAATTTCAAATCACATCACCAGTTTTTGTATCCATTACAACTGGTCGCAAGGCAGATATGGAGTGTTTTTAACAAGATAGTAAATGATTTGGTTCACTGTAGTCATTAAATTTTTAAAGTGAAATTATAATGAAATAGTCAACAGGCTTTTGAGTCCCTTGAAATGTTATAGATGGTGCATGCCGCTGATCAGTCAACACTTTGTATTACTATTGGCTTGATTTTATGGTGCTGGCATTACATGACATTCTTCTTTTAACTAAATTAACTTTATAAATCATGCTTATAAAGAAGTTTATATGAAAAATGAATCAATACTCAAATTTAATTCTTTTTAACAGAAGATGATTCCTGTTTTAAATGTAAATATATATGATTTTGTACATTTTTTTTAAGAAGATACCCTAAATGTGCCATCTTTTCTATTTGCAACTGGTTTATTATGTCACTTATCCTTTGGTATGTACATGATGTTAAAATTTGATGGGGGAGAGGGGGCTAGTTTTTTTTTTAAAGCTTACATTATGATTGCTCTATAGTTGCAGTTTTAGAATGTATTAGATCCTATCAGTTTCTGGAAAATCCCATTGACATAATTTATGTCCTCTTTTAAGTATCTCATTTTTTATTATGCATGTACAGTGTTACATTGAAAGATATTCCTCCAATGGTTTGCACCAATAAAAATAAAGTTCTTCTAAATTTTTTAAGATAAACATTGGATTGTGACATGTAACGCTGCAAATGCTGACCAACCAACCCACATATTGGTGACAAATGTACTGTTGCCTCATCAGTTCAGTTTGTAAACTGCAGACAAGGCAGAGTAACAGAATGAACTGACAAGGCAGAGTATTTTGCTTGATCTAATCACCGTCAAGGTTCAAAATAGTTTAGGAGATAAAAAGTTGTAAAAACACCCATAACAATTGTTCATTCTCTCATTTGACAGCCACCAAACATGCAAGACTAGCACCAATATCTCTCAGGGCTGCATTCCAAGTCTAAAGCCATAATGTTTATGTAACTGTGTATGCCTTCTAAGTTAATTTGCCTCTCACTGACAGACAGATTTGATTAGTTGATATATTAGAATTATGCATTTCAGGATCATGGCCAAGCCAAGGGATTCATGGGGCAGCTGTTGCTAAAATTGGCGCACATATTTAGTTAGAATTAGGGTGTACTGTATTGATAAAGACTGTATAAACCTCTTTGGCAGAATAATATAAATATACTCTGCATCACTGGGTTAACTTTTAATGGCTTATTTTTTCATCCAATCCCACCCTACCTTTTAATTTACCGTTTTCATAGACTTTGCTTATATGAGCTAATTAAACCTCTCTAATGTTAATGTAATTCAAGAAAAAAAACTTTTTGGGGTTAGTCTTTTTGTTGGTATGATTTTTATTTTTAATTCATGTAATTTTTTATGAACATTCCAATGATATTTGTGTTGTTCTTTTTCTATATATTAGTTGGAATATTTTATTGTTTCAAAAACCTTAACTTGTGATATGAAAGATAACTAGTTTATCTTATGTGGACTCTTGATGTTAATTGCAGTATGTTTTGAAAATTGTCCTTTTTTTTGTCAATACTGCTTTTGGGACTATTACATACTTAACTCTCTCTATGCCAGCGACGGATACATTGGTCAGGGAATTTGACTTATTTAGACCCACGACCGATTCATCATACCCAGTATATTTTGTTTTGCTGCTTCCATGTTTCACATTTTTAAATAATTATTTTATTGTTGAACAAAAATTAGTAGGCTACTACCAGAGACGAAATATCCTATGCTTGTTTGTTTTGAAGCCGTTTTTGGTGCGAAATCAAGCATTTTTTCCTGTTTCCAAGCTAAACAAAAATATGGACACAACCACCACCTGTCTAGTTAGGAGTCTAAAGTGACTAAGTACGGAAATTGTTTGAATCTATGCTTCATTCAGACTCTAGTGGGGCTGGTGAAGAGTATGATGTCAACTCTGATAGCGGCAACAGCAATTCAGAGACTGTTGTAACAGGTAAATCTAGATCTAAATCTAGTATCACCATTTCGACTCCCAGGTCAATAAGTGCTGATTCTAGATCTAGTGAAAGTGAGGAAGAGCCAGTCAATTCTATGAGTAAGGGGAAGTATCTAACTCTCTGTTATATTTCCTTTCCAATGGTAACAAACATGCTTATTTATGTATAAATAATCCCCTTGGCAGCACACACTGTGACTGTACAATCCTGTCTGTCAATCATGAGGTCATGTAAGAACCTAAAATTACCTTCGGCACAGAAAGAGTTAAAAGTTCTTATTTCTACTTAACAATATATATTGTTCTGTAAAATTTATACTCTGTTTTCCTAATTTTTTTTCATTTCATGTTACATATATTTTGCTTTGTAGTGTCCTACTATGCAGTCTCTCAGATTTGTAATTGAGTATTTAAAAAAAGTTATATAGAAACAATAAAATTAAGTTAATGGGGTCGCGTGCTAGATGCTGTTATTGGTTCTATATTTTTTTTTTCAAATTTATACCGGTACCAATTCTTGCCAGGGGTTTTACCTCAATACAACTTGTTAAATAAAAATATAAATAAAGATATCAGTTATACAGTACAGTCCCTTTAAAACAAATTTGTATGAGCTGTAAACAAATTGTGGGTTACCCAGAGTAACTTACATGAGAAAAAATTAACTTGGGCATAACAAATTTTCTTGGATTAACCCAGTATTTTGGGTTGTCAATTTCGGCTGAAGGGATTCCCTAGTTTTGGAATTTTGACACTCTTTATCTTTAAGAAAGGTAATTTACTTGTAATTAAGTAATTCAATGTTAAAATGCAATTGTTGTTTTTTCTTATCATGTTGACTCTACCAGAGATTTTACAAAGTTCAGCACTGGATTTACCTGTCTCCATGATTGTACATTGTCAAATTTACTGAAAGATTAGACCAGGTAGTATCAGTGGAAGCCTAAACTCGGAGACTAGTTTCATTTTCATTGCAATATTATATTTTTGTCGCCAGTTTAAATTTAATGCATTGTTAAGTGATGTACCAATTATATAATATGTATTGTCAGATTTTGCCATTATTTATGTAATACTTTTATACATTATGTGGGAGATAATGATCAATAAATAATGAAATGTCAAGTTGCACTGGTTTGGTTTTCAACTATTGGTTTATTTTCTTTTTGTCAGATAACTTTCCAATACCTTGAAAAAATTAAACTGTAGTCCATTTATATCAACAGCCACTTTATCAACATTTTGACATATTGGTGTGTTTTGCTAAGACAGAATTTTTTCCTCTATAATTTTCATAATCAGTTCCTCTTATAAATCAACTTTTTTCTTGACCTTTTTTGGTTTATCGACATGGTGACTGCTGAATTGATTAAAAAAGATGTGAAAAAATAAAGAAGAAAGAATAAACAAGTCACACATTTATTAAAAATGATTTCATACTTTAAAAAATTAATAGAAAGACATATAATGTCGCAAAAAAATGACTCTCAAGATCATTTTCTGTTAAACAAAAACAAAACAAGGGAAGTTACCAGTCATTATTAATGTTATTAGCGTTGTTTACCTCTAATTTTGTCATCTCTGTCTTTATATTTTATTCATCGACTTTATATCTACTCAGAAATAATGTCGATATAAGCGGATTACACATTTTTTAAGTCACTGAGTGATAGCAAGCTGTATCCTAGTAATATAAGGGATTATGTAGAGTAGCAGCAATCCCTGAGCCATGGACTTTTTTTAGTGCTCATATAAAAATAAAGCTACATTGGCATGTGACTGAGAGGCGATGAGGAAATGACTTTATGATGAACCACATGGGTGAACTACAGAATTAAGTACTTTAAATAAATAAGCAGACCAAATATTTTGCAAAAACCGTCACATTAAACAACAAAATGTTGCATAGGTCATTGAAATTTGATTTTTCTCAGAAATGAGCGTATAACAAGAGAGGTAGATGAGAGTAGACTAAAAGCTGCAGAGACGTGGTTCTACCATATGTTTCTAAGAGTGAAATGGGCTTATAAAAGAACTAACAAGAACATAGGCCTACTTGAACTTGAAGAATTATCAGTAAAAAGAAAATTCTTCAGATCGAGAGTTAGCGTGGATTCAAATACACTGTACATTGTTCACACAGTGCAAATCGATACAAAAACATCATTCTCATGACAATAGTGCTTCAAGGAAAAAATATACATGTAAGCAAAAAGTAAGGTATTCAGCCATTCATCACATATATAGAAAAATCACAGGAGCCAGTGGCATGACCATGCAGAAAATAGGAAAGGATTGTGTTCATATGTGGTGTGGCAGCTAGCATCAGAACCGATGATGCTGACAGGTGACAAAGACAAACTGTCAATCTAACAAAACAAAAGTCAAACACCAAGCTTAGTGGTTTTGAAGCAGGGTGCCTACCATTAAACCAAATAATCTGAGAAGCATGATTGTATTCTTGCAAAAACATAATTTATCTAGAGCAAACCCAGTTACGCTTCTGCACATGTGTGCAAATTGGTGTCAGAATTCAAACCTTTTCAGAATCTTTGTTATTTAAACGTTAAGTTTTTGCTTTAAAGTGTAGCAAAGTGGAAGCTTCAAAAAAAGTCCAGCCCGGATATTTTAAACCCCACAGGAATTATTCACAATTCGACTTAACAATATAATTTACATTACTTAGGAAGGATAAAATTGGTAATCTGAACTGAGTTCAAATTAAACATGTATGTTCTACTGTACTTTTCAATTCGAATTATATTTTTATCGCATGTACTTATCTTACATCTCTTTTACAGTGATAAAGTGATAAATCAAAATAAAATACAGATACAATAGAATCCAACTGAAGTCAATACCTGTAAGAAAAACTCTTGCTTTAAGTCAAACCTGTTAAGCAGTCTCGTTTTGCATTTCTGAATGTATGAAATGTCTGCACTAGATTGTAGGGTTTCTCCTGCATTTCCTATTTTACCTGAGAGTTAGGTTATCATCCACTGTATTGTTCTATGAGCACAGTGCCTGTGCTATTTTACTTTTTTATTGTAAAGTGGTTAGTTGTGTAAGTTTTCTACCTCCAAGTCTATGATTAAACCTTTTTAAAGACTGACTCACCACTGGTTAACATCTCAGTTAAAAACCTAACTTTGGATATGCAGATATGACTAATAAAGACTAGACATGTAGCAGAGCTTCCAAAATATTAATTTTTGTTTGGCAAAATCCGCAGGAGATAACAAATTTAAAATTTAGGCTTTAAAATATGCATTTCTGGCAAATCTGTGAGCTTTTGAGGGAAACATACATTAAAAATATTCTACATTTTCAACAAAAGCATGCCTGACAGTGACAGGTCTGAAAGATATTAATTCATTAAAATGATAATGAAACATTGTTTTATCGCTTTATATTTATTGCATATATAAAAAAACACTAAAAACCTCATTGTCACTTTGTTAAGCACTCAATCTAAAAGTAAAACTCTCATTAAACTTTTAATGTTGAAAAGAAAAAGTGTAGAAGCAGCAATTTTGAAAATGTACACAAAATTCTAATATGGTGGCCATTGCCATCAGAACCGAAGGTCACTCATGCTTGGCAGTGGTATTTTTTATTTCGTAGTCATAACTCACACACACACACATCAATTTTGGTCAAAATAATGTGAAAAATAACAAAATTGTCTTAGCTGGTTTCCTTCGGCCGTTCTCTGCTTCCTTGTCCCTGAGGGGTCCACCGTAGGGCTCGCCTTATCAGGGATTCTTGTGGCCTACTGCATACACGCCCCAACCATCTTCTCTCTCTAATTGTGGTATTTAACGGCTCCAGTCCTATTCTTCCTCTCAGGTCTTCGTTTGAGATAATGTTTGGCCAGAAGATCTTGAAAATACGTCGCAGGCATTTATTTTGGAAGACTTCTTGTCTCTGTTCTAGAGATTTTGTCATCTTCCAGCACTCGGCTCCTTAGGCTATAAGAGGACACTGAGAACATTACTGCGGAATATTCTTATTTTGGTGTGGGTGCTGAAAATGGGGATTTTCCATATAGGTCTGAGAAGGGCAAAGGCTTGGGAGGCATTGCTTATTCTTGCTTTTACTTCCACTGTGCGATCTCCATCTGCCGTGATCTTACAGGTCAGATATATGAATTACTGTACCTCCTCTAAAGGTTTCTTTTCTACTGTGATGGGGTTCGTGTTTGTCCTTTGTGCCTGAGTTTTCCTAATGTTTACCCTTAGTCCTATTTTGCTTGCTGTCTGGCAGAGGTCCTTTGTTTTCAGTTGGATATCTTGGTGCCTATGAAATGACAGTCCCAAATCGTCGGCGTAGTCAAGATCCTCTTGCAATGCAGTGGTAGTGCATTGAATGCCCTGGTGTTTGTCTCTAGTGACATTATGCATAAGCCAATCCATGGCTAAGGAGAACAACATGGGTGAGAGAATGCATCCTTGCTCGACTCGTTTTCACAGTAAAAGGCTCTGTGATTTATTTGGAGTGCAATACTCTACATTCAAAATTTTTATGCAAATTCTTTATGATGTTGACCATTTGCTGTGGGATCCATAATGCCTGAGAATTTTCCATAGAGATTTTCTGTGTCAACTATCAAATGCTTTTTCAAAATCGATAAAAAAAAAAAACAAATAAAGAGGGCTGTTCCATTGATTTGTTTTTTCTAGTATCTGTTGCAAGGTAAAAATGTGGTCAATGCATGATCTTCCTTGTCGGAAGCCTGCTTGCTCTTCACGGATGATTCTGTCCACAGCAGATGTGATGCGTTTAAGAATAAGAATGATTCTGCAGAAGATTTTGCTTGTAAGAGATGAAAGAGTGATGCCTCTCAAGTTTCCAGTCACCTTTCTTTGGTAACTTAATGATGGTACCTTCTCTCCAGGTATAATCCATTCTGTCTTCTTTGTCGTCTGGTATCCCAGAGTCTCCTTGGCTATGTCACCCATGGCCTGATTAAAGTCATCAATACATGTAAAATGTAATCATAACCTCTTCATTCCTGAGAATGTTTTTGTTAAAACGATTCTACAAGGCAATTGAGAATTTATTATAAACTTCAGGATCCTTCAATTTTGACACATCAAAACGTTGACTCTTCCCAACAGTACTTTTTCTAAATTCAAGGGTCAATTTGGCTAAGACAAGATTGTGATCGATACCTATGTCTGCCTGTCTCATCACTCGAACGTCTTGAAGGGATCGCCTCCATTTCCTGTTGATCATGATGTGGTCAATCTGGCTATGTGTTCTACCATAAGGCAATGTCCAAGTGAGTTTGTGTATAGCTTTATGCTAAAAGTGAAAGATAAACCCTCCAATGACTCAGTTGTTTCCCTCACAAAGGTTAACTAGACGTTTCCCATTATCTATGATATCACCTATCCCATGCCTTCCCATTGTTTTTCTTTGTGTTATTACTTATTGCCAATCTTTGCGTTTAAATCTCCCATAAGTAACAGAGCATCAAGGACTGGTATTCTGTCTAGAGCTCCCTGCGGTGCAAAGTAAAATTGATCCTTGTCTTCATTTTCTGCCACATCAGTGGGCGCATATCCGACCTGATTGGGGTCTTTGACCTAACGTAGAGCAGCCTTTCATTTATTGCTTCCCATTGTATTACATGTGTGTTTAGTTAGCGTGTTTCTTGCTTAAAATAAGTGCGACTCCTTCCTGGCAGTTGTCATCTTGTCTTCCAGACCAGGTAATTGTCTCCAGTGTGCCCAGTCTTTGTTGGCCTGTCTCAGTTCATCTTGCCTCAGCAATTCCCAACAGTTGTAAAGCATAATTGTTCATTTCCTTGATTGTTTGAGCTAACTTACCTGTCTGATATAAAGTTCTTACATTCCAAAAACCGATTCACGTTGGAGACCCACTGTCAGGGTGGAGACTTCCTCTCGGCTTTCTTCATCCCCACCCATCATGATTTCAGTTACCTGGCCTGCTTTGCTCCGCCCGCCTTGTGTAGAGCTTCTTTCTTCAACTGTTTCTGTAGTGTTGGTTATTTTACAGAATGGGGTTGCTAACTCAACGCCCAAACCTCCTCCTTTCTCATCCTGGCCTTGGAGTTGGAACAAGGCTATGGTGGAATTGTTACTTTGAGGCAAAACCAGGGAGAATCTTTTTTCGTTTTTGAGTTTTTGCTCTATAAGGCAATTACATGTACATGTAACAAGTGACAATGTTGACTAGATAAGCTCAGAGGGCCTCATCTAGGCTGCAAATGTCCTAGAGAGCTGTGACATCATGTCCTAATCAGCCACTAGCCAAATGCTCTAAATAATATTGCAGTAGAGTGGAATCCTGATAAAGTCAACACATCGGGACCGAAAACTTTTCCATGACAAAGATATAAAGAAATACAAAACGGGACTGCAAAACAGTGTTGACTTAAAAGAAAAGTTTCCCTTAAAAGTTAAACGTTTTGACTTTAAGTGGATTCCACTGTACTTATCTATACTCAGCCATTTTTATTTAAATCCAAGTACATGTACCAGCATAAACTAAAATCCTGCTTAGAATCTAGATCTTAATGTATGTTATCAAGATTGAAGATTAATCTTGCAGTAGGAACTCATGGTTTTGGGCCAAAAGAGAAGGTGGGAGACGAAGAGACAGAAATGTAGGCCTACAGACATGTAAAGACAGACGCAGAGAGAGAGAGAGAGAGAGAGAGATGTGAACATTGATAAAGAGGAGGATAAAATGGTTACAGATATGTACAAACAGATGTAGACAGAGCAAGCTGCAGTAGAAACTCATGGTTTTGGGCCGAAGAAGAATGTGGGAGAGAAAGAACAGAGATGCAAATACAGAGCAAGAGAGAAGATGTAGACTAAGA
>BMAT01002989.1:295137-306768 GCA_019649035.1 Elysia marginata
TTAATGTGAAATTGAGGTATGCGATTATGCGGGGTTCCATCCCACATATGCCTATTTTTTTTTCTTTCTAATTCCCAAAACCAGCACAAGGATTTTTTTTTATCCAATAAATTGGCAGTTCAATGTATTTTCTTTGAATCAATAGCTCATCATGGTAATTGTTATCTTCTTTCTTTAGACAAACAATATAGGAAGTGTAGGACCTTTTGAGTGGGGTCGGCAACTCTCAGTCTCATATAAGAACTTTTTTTTTCTGCAATCAGATGTCACATTTTCACCTTTACTTAAAACCAATTTTGTTATCTTTGCTTAAAACTGCGAAATTCGCTGGTATTAAATACTATTGTACAATTTTAACTGACTACAGTCCACTTCACTTGAATTGATTTTCGCTTGAGTGGATCTTTATTTTCCAGAACATTCCCCTTTGTAATAGCTTTCCTGCAAAAAAGAAACTAAGTCAATGTCAACTCAACCGTTATGACGGTCAAGTAGATCCTTATATCCCTGGATAAGTCGATCTTTACTTTCCATATGTAACCAAGAGTGAAGAGGTCATGTAATAATGAAACAGAGGTAACACAAGTGTTCCATTACACAGCACTTTTGTGCTACCTTGCCCCCACTATCCCATTACAGAATTCACACACTCTACTCGTCTCTAGTCACAATCATAAGTTTACCACAGGGTTGAAGTTATTCAGCTGGGTAAAAAGTAAACCCATGGTCAGGGATGGGCTAGCCAACGGGTGGACCTTGCCTACACCTGCAGTGCCAGTCTGCCCCATGGGTCACGAACCACAGCCCATTTTCGCGCTAATTACTCCCCCCACCCCCTCCTAACCTTTCTCCCCATGCCCAATAACCCCAAGGCTTTTCCCATCTCCAGCCTGCTCATCACTACAGTTAATACATGTACATGTCAAGTCATGCCTTGTCTTTGTAAGATTAGGCATAGATCCAGATCTATTGTCCCCTGTCTTTTTCCCAACACACCCACACCATGTCACGTTTTCAGTTCTGTATCAATTATCAGTTCTGGTAAAGTCTTGCAGTTCATAGTCAAACTGTTACTGTTCATCAATGCAACATCACACTATAGATCTAGTCTACATTTACCTCTGCGCAATACCGGTACTTTAAAAAGTCAAATCGCAATTTTCTTTTATTTCACAACAGATACCATCAGTTCAAAGTAATTTTGTGATAGCTAGTATCAAGGGAAGTAACCATGTAATTATAATTGTCCAAAAAAACTAACAAATTTTGAAGCTCCCACCACCAATCCTCCTACCATTGATGGTTAAGTAGATGTATGGATTAGTCGATGTTGATCTTAATCCCCCAGAGACAGACTAATCAGTAGTCAACTGTTATTAAATATGTACAAAATTTAACGATGTAAAACACTTTTCAAAACATTAAAGACATCACATTTTTTTGATCAACAAAGAAATAGCTTTTTCGAAATACACAAATTTAATAGATCCGCAATTTATTTGTACATTCATTCAATCCTAAGTACCAGACATTACTTTTCAAGGAGCTGAACGTATGCCAGGTCTAGAAAACAACAGCATAAACTTATAACACAGCCATACCCTCACGTCTTTAAAGAACAATCATGCCTGCTTTTAAATGGTAGTGTAATGGCAAAAACCAGCACAGCTGCATATCATCTTTTGCAACCATTCTACTAAAATGTTTCATTACTCTTGAAAGAGATATAATTCATACTACTGTCTTGGTGAAAAAAAATTATGAGCCCTGGAAACCAACCAGGAAGTTTGTGACCACCTGCTTCAACTTCTCATCGGACTGCTCATTGATTTTTCCCTCTGCAGCAATGGTCTTCAGAAGATCTTGCTGGGAGCCGCGTAGGTGCTTAAGGAATTCAGCCTCAAACTGTGTAATCTTAGATGGATCAAGCTTGTCCAGGTAGCCTCTGACACCAGAGTAAATCACACACACCTGCTCTTCAATGGCCATGGGTACTGAAATAAACAAAAATAAAAATCTCATAATCCTTCAGATCTGCATGTATGAATTTGCTTACTGCTCCTATTTATTCTATTTTGTCCCATAAGATTTGTTGGTTTAACTATCCCATAAAAAAAAACAAATACTTTTGGTACAGCCCTTACTGAACTCAAGATATTTGTAAGGTTGTTTTAAAAGTGGAGGTACATTGAAACCAGTCTCTTACCTGTACCATAAAACATGTTCAGAACTAAATCATGGGCAATTTAAAAAAAACAATGAAGATCAAAGTCAGCTTTTGAGGATCAGCCTATTAATTAGGCCTGACTGCCTAATGTGTAAATATGTCAGATTTACAGATGAAAGTTATGTCAACTGTATAGGAGAAATTTTTTCACTGAACTTATTTTACAACATTCAAATACAGTGGAATCAGGATAAAGTCAACACCTCAGAACCGTAAAAAAAGTGTTGACTTAATCCATTTTTTTAATGGGGGGGGGGGGGTTGTAACATTGCAATCTGTAATTAATAGCTATATAGATTCAATGAGCACAGTGTGACCATTAAAAAGGTACTTGGGAAAATAAAGGCTGGCATAGGCTAGATGTAGACACAGGGATGGAATGCGTAGGTGTTTACAAAGAAACACTGTGTTCTCGTAACATTAAATTTGTTGGACTGGTGTGGCAAAGCAGGGAGGAGTGGGAGAATCATCAGTGAACTGCCCCAATCAGCACCTGTCCAGCCGTACTAGACCCCCCTCTTCCCCATCAGTACTTGCCAGGCCAGTGGGCCCAGGCAGGCGAGAGCAGTGACTTGAATCATAAATGGAAACAAAGATCGCCCACCCACCCACCTCTTTGTGCCTATCAATAATCAAGGCCAATCTGGAGTCTCTCTATTTCTTTCCATTTGTCTACGAGGTGTTTATTTTAAGTGGAAATAAATCTGAAGCAGTTGACTTAATGCGAAATAAAGTTACTTAAATAAAGAAGGGAAAAAACGGGACCGTTGCGAGGTGTTGACTTAAGTTTAACCGAGAGTTGACTTCTCGCTGTGTCCACTGTACTATGGAGTCAAAGAATACAGCAGTGGAAACCTCCAAAATCGAAGTCTGACAATCCAAATTTCCCATAATTTGAAGTTTTCTACAGATTCGTTTTTTATCTTTGCCTTTTTTAAATTTAAACTCACAATTCGAAGTCCATTTAGTTCAATTCTTTAAAATTTAAAGTTAATATTGAGGCCCACAGATTTTCCTTCTAATCCCCAATTTCGCTTATAAGTATGTGAGGGTCAAGACAAGCACTCACTGCACTAAGTTGACACCCTTAGAACCCACAAAGAGCAGGGGTGCAAGCGGCTTTTGCTAAAAAAGCAGGAAAATTTTACACTCTGTAGGTGCCCTTATCAAACTTTTGATTGACCGATTCAAAGAGATAGATACAACTCTGTTTTAGTGCCTACACAGCTATACAACTAAAAAGAAGTGTTTGATTTTGTGTTCTTTAACATTTACTGATTTAGGTCATAATTTTTTAAAAGTTTTCTTGCTTTTTATAGTTAACTGCTAAAAATCAGAAAACTTGCATCCCTGAAAGAGGTATCCATTGCCTATGGACTAAGTTTGATTTTACATTTACCCAAGGGCTTAGTAAATAAACATGATCCTTTGAGTATAATTCAAATCCTCTTAATTCAAAGTTTTCCTTCATTCCCCTAAGATTTGAATTATGAAGTTTCTCCTGTATATAGCTTATGATACCCAGCAATGTTGATTAATTTTCGGTTTTCTTTCGCACTGATTTAGTGTATATTAAACTCGCATCACTGAAATTAAGTTTACCATGGGAACTCTTGACCTGCCTCCACTTCCTATCTTGCCTGCTTTTTATCCCATGTTTTCTCTCTGGGAGATATCAGGTCACTGATGATATTACTTAACTCTTTTCCCTTTCATTTTACAAAGAGTACAAGGTTGATGTGAGGCACTAGGTGTACCATGTTTTACAAAATTTGGATTTTATATTTCATTTTCACAATCAAGTAGTCAAATCTTATAGTTATATATCTGTTTATTTATTAGGGATGCTAAATGACTTTGAAAAAAAAGAAATATACCTGAAATGGATTGATAAAACCTTAAATAACCTGAAATTTGGCATCCCCAATTTGTGAAGAGGTGCCACATGCAATATTACTTTTTTAAAAAGGTCTTAGGATCTGAATTACATGTACTTGTAAATAAACAGTGCTATCAGTTGCAACTGTTGAAAACTCGCATGCCTTCTTTGTCACTTTGAGGATATCAACAATTGTAAATTGTAGCAGAAAACTTACCATACTGTCCCTGTTTCAAGATTTCAGTAAGCCTGACACCTCTCCTCAACAAGTTCTGGGTAGCCTGGTCCAAATCAGAGCCGAATTGGGCAAAAGCAGCAACTTCACGATATTGGGCAAGTTCCAGTTTCATAGATCCTGCAACCTATGAAACAAAAAACAGAAAATATTAGAAACAGTAAAAAAATCTTTTATTTGGGGAACTGACTGAATAAGATATTCATAACATTTGCACAACTTGGAGACTTTAGGTCTACAAAAACTGCAGTACTTGTTAACTCAATGAAGACACAAGCTCTTTACAGACTGTGGCACTGCAAAAAAATCTAATGACATGTTTATTGATCTGATCAGATATTCCAATTTTACCCCCCTCTTTTGTGAAATATACTGATGATTTGAGTGTTAGATAACTTGAATTAAATTTTCTTCCTCAGTGCTCCAAAATATCCTAGTCAACTGTATAGTTGTTTCCCTTCTTTTATATTTACATATGGCGTACGAAACAATACTTAATAAAAAGGGTGCTAATTTTGTACAAAAAGCAGTGCCACCAATCATGTGCATTGTCATAATTAAAGTAAAGAGGATATTCCTAACATTAAAATATGAATATTTTTTAAATCAGTCACTTTTTTGTTACCGTATTAAAATCTGAGGACATTAAAGTTTCCGGGATGCAAGCGCTTTATGCACAAAAAACAAGAATATATTAACGTCCGTAGAAAATGTCCTGCTTAGCATTGATAACCAATAGCTGCCCCTATAGAATCTTAAATAGATAAACTAAAAAAAGGTAGCTACAATTACACCACTAGGGCCTAAACAGCTGTAGAACTCAAAAGAACTGTTAGGTTTTCTATAAAGCTGAAGTTTGGAGGGTTTTTTTTTCTCTACAATTTAAGCCTTAAATTTTCCCTGCTTTTTAGGTTTAAAAAAAAACAACTGCTAAAGAAACTAAATTCCTGCAAAAATTGGAAAACTTGCATCCCTGAAGTTTTTTTTATATATATGTTTTAATGGCGCTTAATAAACATCAAATTTAGTTTGATATGCACTAATTTTTAGTAGGAAACATACTGACCTGTTTCATGGATCTAGTTTGGGCAGCAGAACCGACACGGCTTACAGACAATCCAACATTGATAGCAGGGCGGATACCCTTGAAGAACAATTCAGTCTCCAAGAAAATTTGGCCATCAGTGATAGAAATGACATTTGTGGGGATGTAAGCTGAGACATCACCAGCTTGTGTCTCAATGACAGGCAGAGCTGTGAGGGAGCCACCACCATGACTCTCATTCATTTTAGCAGCTCTCTCAAGCAGACGGGAGTGCAAGTAGAACACATCACCAGGATAGGCCTCACGACCAGGAGGACGACGCAGCAGCAGAGACATCTGACGATATGCTACAGCCTAAACCAAGAATACAAAGTCAAAGCAGAATTTAATTTCTCATTTAGGCTATAAATGTGGAGGAGTGGGTGTTTTATATGAATTATGAATTCTTAAAATAAAAAAAGCATTAAGATCCAGCTTCTTTCAATATGCAAATGTTAGAAGTGTTAATTGATGGTCGCGGTTGGATGGTTGTTTGAATTTTAACGTCTCTTTTCAACTACAAGGTTATATCAAAGACGGCGCTTCGGACAATTGAAAGCGTGCTGCCACACTGAGATGTATGGAGTGCTGCATACACCACACCCAGTCACATTATCCTGACACCGGGCCGACCAGACTTAGCACTAAATCCATAATGCCAGACACCAGGCGGATCAGCTACTAATACCAATTTTAAAGTCCTTGGTTTGACTCGGCCGGGGATCGAACCCGTACCTCCCGATCTCTGAGCGAGTGTCTTTACCGCTAGGCCACAGAGCCAGTGTTGATGGTCTCGGTGACTCGTCCAGAACAGTATAGGTACTTGTCAAACAGGAGCAATCGTAAACATCTGTGATACTATTTCATATTTCCTTCTTCAGAACTCTATGCTTCCATTTGCAAGAAGGGAACCTTGCTCAAATAGGTCACTCCAAGTGATTTTGAACAAATGTACATAAAAAATCTACTACTACAAAATTTACAGGTGGCCTTTATTTAAAATTGTGAAAAAAATATTTGTTTACCATTTATTTTCACAAATTTATCACTTATAAAATGTACCTGTTTGGACAAATCATCATAGATGATAAGTGCGTGCATTCCATTGTCACGGAAGAACTCTCCCATGGCACAGCCAGAGTATGGGGCCAGGTACTGCAGAGGAGCAGCATCAGAGGCAGTAGCAGATACCACAATGGAGTATTTCATAGCATCTGTGATCACAGTGAAACAAAGGGATTTAAAATTTATGAAGTTTACATGAGGGCACCTTTGAAAATCATTGAATAGCAACATTGGGAACTTGCATTATACACAACTGCCAACCTGATTAATGTGAAAGGAGTATTGCTGATCCAATTTTTCAAAGTTTTTTTAGGCAAAAAGTTTACTTAACATGTGAGGATGGCCACTGATAAGTGTAGAAGTAAAATATGCAAGCCATGCATAGAATTTACAAAAAAAGCATGTTTATCTATATACAAGGGCTGTCTGGAAATGTTTTGTTTTTTTTTGCAATTGCTTATAAAAACTATTCATACTTGTCTTTGACATGAACAAAGTCATATTATTGAGCAGTTTAATGTAATAAGCCTGAGGAAGATATCATTTTGTAGTTACAGTATTATTCCTTTGTAATTACAATATTATTCCTACAATTTTAGTATTTTTCTTGCCTATTACCTGGGCTTACTTAACCTTTAGCCATCACCCCGCTTTCGGGAAACGCAGCTTGACGCACCGCTTTCCACGAACGATCCGCTTTCAACGACCTTTCAAGCCACCCCGCGTTACTAGAACGATCACTGAGTTTCGCATTTTTTTCCATCTTTTGCTGTACATATTTAGAGCACCCACTTTTAAACTTTCTTTCCTTAACCATTTTTTGCTCTGTTGTCAAATATTTTGTGGTATTACGTACATTTTGTGGTATTACGACACTTTGTTTATTTTTTAATCATTTTTTTTGACACGATCTAGATCTAGCTTTGTCCGTAACCGCTGTACTTTCACTTCGCAAAATGACTGCTCACAATGCCAGAGATTTGTTTATGGCTAGTGAAGTTCTAGTAAGTGTGTTTTTTCTTACAAATCATAAAATTAGCTTTCTATACATACCAATAGATTATTCAAGGCAGTGTGTGTGATTTTATATGATTTTTTGAAAATGCACCAAAATACAGCGTTTGCAGGGAATAATGGAAGGGCTGCCCCAGCGTACATAGGGAATAATAGAGTCTGGGACTGCGCGATGTGAAAAGGTTAAATAGATAGCATCATTAGATGTTGAAATTAAAGTCTTGATACAGAGTTTGTTGCTTTAAGGCCTAGATTTGAGCATTTAATCGTAAATTATGACTTCAAATTAACACAGCTGAAATAACACCTAGATGTAGCCCGGAGTGTCCTCAAGACAGACAAAAAATGAATAAATAAATTCAGCTTAAAACCTGAAAAGGGGTACCCCTGAGTGTTGCCTTTAAATTGATCCAATTCATTGCATAACCTTGTTATTCAAAAGTCAATGGTTCACAACCTTAATATGTGCAGAACTTACCTGCATCAGTTAGTCTCTTCACTAGCTGAGCAACAGTGGATCTTTTCTGTCCAATGGCAACATAAATACAATAAAGCTTGGCTTTGTCATCTCCAGCATCATTGAATCTTTTTTGGTTGATGATTGTGTCAATGGCAATGGCTGTTTTTCTGCAAAAGAGAATGAGGAAAATAATATTGCTAAAAAATGTATAATGTAAGTAATCTGTTGATACATATAAGCCCATTTTTTCATATGAAGTGAAAATCCCAAATTAAAATTAAAACCTTTGCCTTGCACAATTCAGTTTACCAATTTCACCCCCCTCCCTCAGAAGAAAGTAAAACAACACTTTAGCGCCTTTCTTTGTACATATACCTGTAATAAGATACAGTCCATGGACATCACTTCTTGACTATAAGTAAATTTTTCATTATTTTGGTTAAAAAATGAATCCATTTCAACAAAAATTGTATTTTTAGACAATAAATAAGTTCTTTAAGGTATCATGAATTACCCTGTCTGTTTATCACCAATAATCAGCTCTCTCTGACCACGGCCAATCGGCACTAGACTATCTACAGCCTTGATTCCTGTCTGCATAGGTTCCTTGACAGATGTACGTGGAATGATCCCAGGAGCCTTAATTCCAACAAGAGCGCGGTCTTTTGCATTGATCGGGCCCTAAAAAAAAATGTGACAGGTGTTATAAATGATAATAAACCATACTAATGCAGTTAACTATACAGTAAAACAGTTTAAAAATTTATACCAAACTGAAGTTAGATTTAATTAATCCACAAAAGGCGAATTAAAAAAATTGAGCCCATATGGTTTATTGTTTTTGGAGATTTACTTTTTAAATACATATTTACCCAAGAAGGGTCATGAACCAATACAAATTAATTATGGAGCTTCTAGGGTTTAAGCATTATATTACAAAACATAAAAACACAAACCTTTCCATCAATGGGTGTTCCCAAGGCATCCACTACTCTGCCCAAAAGTTCAGTTCCCACTGGTACATCAACAATTGCTCCTGTTCTCTTGACAACGTCTCCTTCTTTGATAAGTTTATCATTACCAAAGACGACAACACCAACATTATCTGGCTCCAAGTTCAAGGCCATACCCTAGGAAAAAAAATCACCAGTTAAATATTAGATATTTAAAGAAGAATGGAATGCATTTTACATGTAATATGGTAAGAATTTCCTTAATATGGGTACTATTAATTTTAAAAAAGCAGCTTTGGTGTTTGCAACAAAATATTCAAGTCAGCGATGCCACTCAAATTTTCTGAAATTAACTGAAAATCCTGGACCTACATACTCGTCTAAATAAATGTATGTGTTGTTCCGGTGCACTGAATTGACACTTTCCAAGTCTTTAATCTTTTTGAATATTTTTCAATTCATTCAGCTAACAGAAAATAAATGAACAATGGCATCCCTGCAAAGATATGAAGTGATTGAAAAAACTAACATGATTTTACTATAATTTATATTATACATTTTTGCTACAATGAATTGAAATTAAGTTCTTTTAAGGAATTAAGATTTAGGCAACTACTTGTACATTTGCATTTACAAGCTGCGGGTCCAATGAGAATTAGGCAAGGAGCCCTTTCATTTTTCATGATCCCTACCATAACAAACATGACTTGGATTTAAGTAAAACATTTCACCAAGAAACATTTAAAATAATTTTTTTCTTAAATTTCACAACATGACTTAAGTTTAATGCTGCCAATTATAGTTCACATTTTTTACCCCTCACTTCATCCTTTATTTGCCCTAATAGTTGAATGGATAAAACACTTGCTTCATAAGTGGGAGAGCGCTGGTTTCAATTCTAGCAAAGGCAAAAAAAGTAAGTGCATTAGATAAATAAAAGAGATTTAAGAAGATATATATAGTAAGTAAAATTTATGTCACCAGTCAAATTTTATTTTTTGCCCTTTTTAAGGGCAACCCTTCCCTATAAATTTTATTTTTTGCCCTTTTTAAGGGCAACCCTTCCCTATTTAAGCTGCATAAATCCCTTTCTGGGATATGTACTGGAGTTAAAAAATAAGCCCTGAGCTAAATAAAGCAACCTAAAAAAAACAACAAGGCTTACCTTAAGACCACTGGAGAACTCCACCATCTCCTCTGCTTGGATATTTTTCAATCCATAGACACGGGCAATACCATCGCCAATGGAGAGGACACGGCCAGTTTCCTCAAGGTTTACCTCAGATGATTGGCCCAGGATCCTCTCTTCCAAAATAGAGGATACTTCTGCACCACTTGGTCCTGTGGCAGGAAAAATTAACGCCGAACAAAAAAAATCCATTTTTAACCGGCATAGTAAATTCCATCTAATTCACTTAGAAAAACCATGCTGACTTGTGGATCGCATTTCCTTTTTTTTACTGATTTATTAGAAAACAATGATTTAACTCTAGCCAGTTATATTAACCATGCCCAGTCATAAATTGGTGGATTTTTCCACTCTCATAAGACTATTTTTTTATCAGGCGTGACTAGCCTACAACACTCAAGTAGACTTGATATTTATCAGATTAGCACAGTCACACGATGGCATAGTGTCTGTGAGTTGTGCAACTGAGGGGTCTATGTTGGTGGGGTATTTCACATCCTTGAAAAAGAAAGTTAACTAAATGTCTTTGTATTTTCCTTGAATTTGAACATATTGTTTAAAAATGATTTTGCCAAACATAACAAATCAATGCCTAAGTTTAGCTGTGGGTCACCTTAACTTTTTTGGTGTTCATGAGAGGATGCAATGACTGAGTAATGAAGAATTTTCTAATAATAGTTCATGTTTGTCCCTAAGGCTAATCTTATGATCTTCCCTTATCTTATCACACCTAATAACACAAACTGCATCTAATCTTTTAAATGAAGAACGGCATCCCCCCGTCCCAGTTATAAACAAAGCATTCATTTCATTCATTTGACAAAAGCTTACACAACTAGTTGCCCATATTGTAAATTGTTACCTGCTGCAAAGGAAGGAGTGCTGAGAGACAAATGTCTGGCCGAAACGCATCCAGCTGCAATAGCATTTTGATATACCTGGAGAGGAGTATCACAAGCTTTTGATAAAGAAATATAGGCCTTTTATATTAAATAAAATAAAAATGTTGAAAATTGTTGTAATGGTCATGATTCAAGTCCTTAAATAGTCAATACTATTCAGTTGGATGTGTTCATTTTGTTGAATTTTTGCTGATGATGAATTTAATAAAGCATAGACCTACAAAACACTGATCTAATAATATTACTGAAGATCAATGGTCAGACTAAATGAGCTGAATATTGCAATTTTCAATTTCAAAGGAGATGGTATTAGAAATAGGAAGGATTTTATTACGTGTTAATCTCAATGTAACATGCTATATCTGATTTTGGAAGGATTTCCACAATGAGGTGCTACTATTGATTGTTATTAGAAGTTAGTCTTAATTACTCTTAATTTTGTCAGCAATGTTTTATAATTTAAAATAATGCACTTTATTGCTAAGGACCCTTTACTTCTAAAAAATAATGAGAGAATTTGTTAAGTATGAAATTTAAACTATCATAGGGTGGCACCTCTCTGTGGAAATCCTTCCCTGAAGGTCACCCTTTTCTGAAGGATTTCCACAGAGGGGTGCCACCCC
>BMAT01002996.1:111082-121524 GCA_019649035.1 Elysia marginata
GACGTAGGTTCTCAAGTAGTTTTTAATTTATGATTTATGGAATAATTTCAAGATCTATCATTGCACAATCATTTTCAACAAGTATAATGTGGTGAAAATAAAATTAACGGACCTAATAATTATAAAGTTAGCCCCTCGATCTACATCGAAAGAGAGGGGAGAGAGAGAGAGAGAGAGAGAGAGAGAGAGAGAGAGAGAGAGAGAGAGAGTCATAGAAACATAATACTACAGTAAATAAAATAATGTCAATGGAAGTTTGCAGTCGACCAGGGGCCAGTCGACCCGTAGCTATTTATAAATCCCTCATGGGATCACATGATCGCATTGTGAATCATGGCGATCAAGCGTAAAGCCGATGGTAAAACATGTTTTGCCTTGGAATCTAGATCTTGTTTCTTTTTCTTATGTTTAATACACTTAAGTTATTCCCAAATAACACCAGCTCCACTGCTATGTTCAGTCTCTGGATTTGATTATTTCAATTTGACCGCCGCGTAAGTTCACCATTTAGATTTAGAGATTCTTCTACTTCTAGAGCGATGCTATAGTAGATCTAAGACGAGGAATTTCTAATTGAAATGAATAGTAGTACCCCGGTTGCGAAAATGCTGTTAGGTAATAAATTAAATGGAAATGTTCACAGAAATGGAGAGGCTAAAGAAAAAATATAAAATTTTATTGGATATAGGCCTACAGTTGTCTCCGAATATAACCCTGACTGCACAAGTCTTGTAAACAGTTTGTCTTGGGAAATAAAAATTTTCTCTTTAAAACTTTCCTCTACAATCATGACAATGGTGCTTTATAATTAATACGTTCTAAAACTGTGATAACATATTAAAAAAATTTTATAACACTATTTAAAGTTTTTACCCCCTTGTTAAGCTAGAGTGTCGAGCAAATTTTTTAATAACCATTGATCAATGCATTGAATCATAAATTAATTGCCTTGCACTGTTGCAGCGTCTCAGTCTTAATTCTAATTTAACCAACTTGTCTATTCACCTGGCGCTAATATCGGACCGGTCTTGAATAGGCAACAGGTATTTGTCAATTGACCATGCTCGTCTTTCAAAGACTGGATTAAATACCACCAGTCTGTCTACTTCTACTCTAGCAAAGAGGTATATAAAGCTCTCAATAACCAATGAGGTAGAGTCATCGGCAATCTATCAAAACCATTAATTTTGGTTACTAAATCAGCAGAGGTGTCATGGGCTATTGGTCATGCTCTTTGATGATCCTGTTTAGGGAACCAACAAGACCTAACCAGTAATCACCAGCTTCTTATTCCCCAAGAGTGAAAAATAATTTAGCCAGTGATACAAATTATTCAACAAAAAATTACCACTTAAACAAGCAATGAAACGGTAACCCCTCTCATCCACTCAGATGGGCCAAAGGCAGTGTCAGGCCTGTGACAAAGCTAAATATATAGCTTGGGAACTAAGACAGATAGTGTTTTGATCATTTTTTGCGCTTGGCTTCTACATTGCCTTTTGTTCATAATCCCAACCCACGAATAATCCTGGGTTTTTTTTTCAGCTCTCAAAGACTGTGACTAACTAGTATAATTGGATACTACTATACGAGGAAAAAATAGTGCTTGAACTATTAAAAAAACAACTCAACTTGTGTTATTATAACTATTTATAAGTATTGTGACTCAAGCTATGCTTTTTTGTGTTAATTTCAGAGTTTGGTCAGTAAATCTGAATCAATCATGTTTGTCACCTAGACCCTCACAGGTGCGGTCTTCAAATATTTCATCATGCTCCTTGCTTATAGCATTTTGTCAAAACTTGGATTGGCTGGAAGCATGTGAACATAGCTCTGTGTGTCAAAGATCTGCCACAGCTAATTACAGTCTGGGAGCTTATTCCTATAACCCTTTCACTACTGACGGTAGGTATTGATAACAGCTAAATTATGCTGGGTTTCTAAGAATGAGAGAATTCTTTTTTACTGTTTTGGCAAAAAGAACAGCTTTTGTAAAGTTTTAACACTACCCCACAATTTTTAAAGAGCAGGTACCAGTGTGGTCTAGTTGCGATAGGACTTTAAAAACAGTCATTATTGTCATACTGGTAAGTAGCAGTTATAGATGCCAATAGGAGACATACATTTCCCTATAGGAATTGATCATGAGACAGGTAAAATTATTTCTTTCAAGAGCAAGTGGGCCTCTGTTAATTGCAGCTTTATTTTTTATATTGAGTTGCATTAAAATGGCCTTTTCTTCAAATCAAATTGCTGTTCAGTGGTGGTGTCAATTTCATCCTTTAATGGTAATAAACTAATATTGATGAAATGCAAAAATAATTAAAATTTAAATAAGAACACCAATTTTAAAATAATTTTCTTATATTTATTGTCCAGAAACAACTCTGAACTAAATAAAACGTAAAAGTCTTTATAATTATAGTGTTATTGATGAGAATGCAGTAGAATCACAAAATTACATAAGATGCTAAACAAGATTATGATAAATAAGATATAATAACTTCAATCACGCGCTGCCCATATTTCTCTAACAGGATGCTGAGTTCAAGATACAAGTTCTTGATTTAGAGGAAATTTATACCACTTAAAACTGCTCAAAATATGTGATACCGGTCATTGCTTCTGAAAGACATTTTGCAATCACATTTTATGATCTGGGTACATTAAACATGATAATGTTTCTAATTTTTCACATTCATGACTTAAGGAATCGAGTTTCAAACCTTTTAGCAAAATAATATTTGGAATGCTAAAAAACTTAACTGTTACCTTTTTAATTTTGTTTTATTTGAATCTTCTTTTTACCAACTTTAGGAGGATTGCAAGCTAAATTTGCAAATGGAGACCCATACCAATCTGCCAGTCAAACACCATGCCAGCTGAAAACACAAGTCAATCTTGCCTGCCATCACAAGGCCAAGTGGCTCGTAAAAGGATCCACAGAGACTGTTAAACCAGCGCCATGGCTTAGATATGCTAAGTTCAATGCAGAAAATTGTGAGGTAACTTTGTAGCTCTCTCTCTGTGACTAATTCTCTATCAATGAGCTATTATGATTGTTTGTGATAGGAAATCTTTCATTGTTTTTTTTTTATCTTGAAGGCATGACTTTGTCCCTTCTTGTTACTAAAGACAGCAAGAAAAGTTTTAGATATAAGATATCCTTTTTGTTCATGCAATATGAATTTAAAAGAGGTATTTATTATGTAACACTTTTTATAGCATGAATTGCAAATAACAATGATCTATTGTTCCTTTTTTTTTAAAAGAAAGATAGTCTTACAACTGTAAAGACAATCCATTTCTTTCTAAACAGAAGACAAAGCTCATAACTACTGCCCTAGTTTACAGACACAGAACCCTAGTATTCTACCATGGAGTGTAAACCCAAGGTTCTTCCTTGTTCCTTTATCAACACATTAAAACTCTAAAATATTTGTAAATATAAATGGTTATGTATTTGCACCACAAGCACAAGTATCTCATAATAAAAAAGTATAATATGATATTCAAACTGTGATGGCAAATGAACGAATGTCTGGCAACCTTCTTTAAGAAATTAGAAATACTTCGATTTAAAAAAAAATCTAATTTTTTTAATAGCTTAAAGTGTCAACCTGCATATGGCACTGATGATGCAAGTTTTTTGTTTTTTTTATGGGCATTTTTTATCATTGGATAAACGTAATCAACCAAAGTTTTTTTGGGGGGCATAAGTTTATGATTTGTTTTGTCATATATGCAACCATAAAATCCATTAAACAATAATAAAAAAAAAAACAAAAAAACATTTGGCTAGACAACCCGTCCAAGTTTTCTTGAAATGCTTGGTGATGGAAAATCTTAAACTATGTGTTTCTATATTTTTTACATCATAAGTTAAGCTAATCCCCAATCTTCCAACTACAATAAATCAGGACTTAATAAAAATGTCAAAACAAATGTTTTCACTATTTTGAAGTTAAAGGCCTTTTTTTTCAGAAGCTTTCTCTGTATCTCAAAATTCAGCAACTGATTTTGTGAAATTGTAAAGTATGGTAAAAGTTTTTTATTTTTGTTTGACCTACATGTATTTTGGACCACTCTACCATTTCGTCCATTTGAGGATATATGATGATTTAACAAAAATTTTAACTCTTAAAAGTCAGAGAAGGTCATGGTTTAAATTATAACAAGCATTTGTAAGAAATCCAGAGTATGTCAGGAAAAAAAGTAATTAAAGAAATGGCTGCAAATTATAAAGTTAAGTTCAAAACTAGTTGATGCACTGCACTTGTTTAATTCTTTGCAACCCCACTACCCCCCAGCCAATACATATGTCTTTTTTTTTCCTTTTCTTGAAAACAAGTCTTGCTAAGATGAGGTTATTGTTTTACTTAGCTTACGTTTTTTTAATAAAATTTTTAAATCAATGATGCGCCTTTTGAATAAGAAATATGTTTGACTTTATGAGCTTACAATTTTATATTTATCTTTTTATTAGTCCCATTTGCATTTTCAAATTTACATGTATATGTAAAATTCTATGTAAATATATAATTATTTTTATGCATATGTCTGTATACAAATTTACGGTAAAGGATGAATACAGAATTGTTATGATTATTATTACATCGAAGGGAAATATTCTTAAATCATCTCCAATTTTCTTTTAAAATTCTTTTCATTCAGATGGTAATGGAGTTTTACTATGCAGGAGCATGTAGATATTCATCGCGGAGAAAAACCATTGGACCAGGAACTATAGTAATACTAGTGTGAGTAAAAAATTGCAAAGTTGCTAGTTATGGTACATTTTGTTTATCATTATGAATTGCTTCAGAGTTGAGAAAAGAAAAATCATACTATTAAACTCTTTTCTACTCTCTCTGTTACCTCAATCTTGACACTGATGCTTCCTTGCTTCTTGCGATTGATTGGGTTATGTAACCTTGTCAGCCCACTCTGATTTGGTGGATAATTTTTAGAAATTAGTTTATGATGTGTAAGTTAGGAACTCTTTTAAATTTAAACTGTACATTTCGCTCAATTTGAGTGTCCAAATACCATAAATAAATTCACTCCCGCTCTCTCTCTGTCTCTGTCTCTCACTCTCTCTCTCTCTCTCTATTCCTCCTTTGCTCTCTTATTATTTCTTTTGTACTTTTCTTGTTTGTTTTATTTTAATTACATCCATCAGCTGTGTTAACCTTAAATCCAAAGAGGATTTATCTTACTTGTGTTTTCCAACTTTTCAGATTCAGTATAAGCTTTGTTCTGTATTTGGTGGTTGGCTCACTGCTGAATCTATCTCGAGGTCACTCTGGCGTGGAAATTTTACCTCATCACAGTTTTTGGCTGATACTTCCAACTTACATAAAAGTAGGATGTTTTTTCTCTCTCATTGTCCATCTGTTTCATTAACTAATTGAGTTGCCAAATGAAATCCACTATGCCCACAATTTGCACCTCCTTAACCCTCAGAAGGCCAACTATGGGAAAATTGAAAATACTTTTTACTAACAGCAATACATTTGTTTAAAGCTCTTTAATCTGCATATTTTTACATTTTATTATGAAGTTTTGTTTGCTACTGAAAAATAAAGGTTAAACTTTATCATGAAGCATAAACATGCTCATTATTATAAAATATGAATTTAAGAAAATGAGAAAAAGTCGTCGAATTTCTACCAAATTTTCCAAAATGGTTTGCCTTTTGAGAGTGAAAACTAGGTAACAGTCTTATGGAGTTCAACAAACAGCAGAGTTCCAAGAAACTGCTGGCACCAGCTTGATCTAAATCTAGATCTCTAAATTTAGATCTAAGGACCAGGCAAAAGTATGAAACTCGCATTGATTTGTCCAAACTGTTAACAGCGGCTCTTGTGACTCTGCTGTTTGCCATTCAGCTGCTGTGTGCGGCTCATGGGACACAATCAAGTTAGCTAAATATGATGCTTAAATAAGTATAAGTCAAGATCTTTAAGATGCCTAAAAAGGATATTTGCTTTATATACTGGACAAAGTATTGAAACATGCTTGCTAACTTGGGAACCAACATTTGCCCGTCGTTTTCAACACATTCATTTCATCAGCTTATCATCCTCAAAAAAATTTTCATGGCATCTCCCAAAAAATTTTGACATGAACAGCATTTTTTAAAGTCATATCTTTCAATCATTTGGTCAAATTTATTCCATTTTAACTTAAACTAATAGTGGAAGGTCTTGCATAAAGTACAGAGGCACAGAAAATGACTAGTATATATTTAATTTGACAAGGCCTAGAAAACTGTACGACCAAATGTCCTGAGAAAATATTTGTTTGACACATATATATATATATACCTGCTTAGACATTCATCTGCAGTTCATATTTAATCCCTAATTGCAGCTAAAATTTGAATCTAAGACATAATACCCAAAAATACTTCTGATCGTAATAGTGTTTGACCTCAAGATGTTAGGAATTATGCACCATTTCTACAAGCTTTCCCTTAAAATTCTTGTCAATACTTGATCCAATAAATGTAATATACAAAAACTTTCAACATGATAATCAGTAATCATAGTTATTAAATTTTCTGCTTTAATTATCATAACAAAGCACAAGTCTTAAAATTGAGCGACCACAGTGGGATGGCATAACACTCGCAATTTTGCTACTAAATTACTGTTCACCTCACTTAACACAGAAACTTATTACAAAGATGACCCTTATCTTATCATAAAACTGTCAGGAAAAGCAAGACTTTAAAAATGGCTTGACTTAAAGCAAGAGTGGAAGCCTATTAGGAAAATTTGCTACTTTCAGCCCACATTCTTCTTTTTTTTTTCATGTATATTCTGATTAAATGTCCCAGTCTTGCTTTTTTGTTTTTCTTCCTTGCAATAAATACAACTACAAAAGAGTTGCCTTTAATTTATGTAGTTTGCCACTGAAACATGTTTTTTTCTTCACATTGATGTCTGTTTTTTCTCTGTACAGGAGGGCTTCATGTTTACCTTTTGTCGGTCCAGAGGAAGGAGTTCAAGTAACTACAGTGCCATTTGAAAAGAAGTTTCTGATCTTATGAAATGTATTATGATTGATCTCTATACATATGAACCCTTATGTTTTTTTAAACACCGTTGCATGCAATTTGGACTACCACAATACAATCAACCATTCCATGAGATATTTAAATGAGGCTTTATGTGTAAGCTTAACTTAAAACTTAACTTACAGGAAACATTCTAAAGATAAACAAACTATTCTATGAAAATTTGATTGAGGCAACACATATATGTAAGTTTTACAAAGTTATTTATAGAATATATTCTGTAAATCATTTTTAAATGCATTCCAGTATTCTCTCAAATAAAAGAAATATACCTATAACAGTATGAAGTTGTATTAAACAAACATAAATTCAATAAATTGTATTCCTACTTATATACATAAAGCATTCCTATCTATATACTGAAATATAAATCCATTTTTTGCAATAGAATATTGTCATAGAAAACCAGATGAGCAGATAATATATTCCATGGCTGTCAATTGTTTATATATTATGTAATATGTTTCAAAAGTTCTCTTGCCTCATATCATGAGGGTCAAAGATGAAAGGTTTTAAAATATTGAATTGTGTATCTTTTAAACTTGTGATTTGTAAAAAAAAAATTTGAATCTAAAAAGCAATGTCTTTAATATGTCTATTTGTTATGTAATTTCACATACACTTACCAAAGGCCGTAACTCAATGAAGTTGTGTCATATCATATGATACGATAGCCTAAATTAGCATTCGACTACGGTCGTATCATATGATATGGCAGCCTAATTGAGAGTTTGAAAGTCTTATGGCTTGACCTGTAAAACAGAAATGTCATGTGGAGCTCGACATTTGTGCCCTTTACACTCAACACTGATGTCAACCTCCTTAAAAACAACTTGTTTGGGATAAAAACTTTTCCTGTCGATGTTTCTGATGTTTAGATGAATTTGATTTGGGCATTTTCTTCATGCTGCTTTCCTTAGGTATGAGAAAGGATATATTTTTAGACACTCTGCATCATGACATTGTGGAATATTTTAAGGTATGGTTATAAGGTTGTTGAGTTTCTTTACTCAAAATGCCTCAGATCATCAAGACATGTTTATCCCTTCATAAGACACTTGTTGATTTAAATTTCTGTTGAGTCTACTTTAGTCTGTTCTAGTACTTCAGCTTTACTGAAACGAGTGCCTTGTACTTTTTTTGTATAATATTTTACAAAGTTTTTGTGCTTTAGACTCTCATTAGAGATCTGGTGTATTTAAGCATGATTAGTTTTTGTAAGAAACTGAAAGTAAAAGAAAAGTTTCAAAGAGGTTGCCAGATAAATTTAAACAAACGAAAGATAAATTAATAAAAGGAAAATGGGAAATAGAATTTTTATGGTAGAGGTGAAGAAAAAATATTGGTATTCTAAAGTTAGCTGGCTTTCTGATTGGCTAAGTTTTTTTTGTTGACCTGTGACTAAATCTATGATGTTTTTGTTTCCTCTCACTGATATTAACCACGTTTGCCAGTTCAAATAGTACATGAATGATAAAAAAAAATCTACAGTCGAGTTCAAATTATTCAAACCTGGATTATTTAGCTACTTGTTGTATTAGAACAACGTGCTTTAGTTTGCTCATTTGGTCACCGTTTGTGCTGGAAATACTGATTATCTGAACTTTTTATATTCCATAATTTAGATTTCAATTTTGTTTCTGTATAAGAATCTGAGAAGGCTGTATCTTTATCCTATATAGTCATTAAATACAGTGGAATCCGGATAAAGTCAACACCTGGGGACCGAAAAAAAGTGTTGGCTTTAAAGGCGAGGTTGACTTTATCCAGTTCCGGAGGGGAGAGGGGGGGGGGAGCGTTGTAACAATAATAGTGCAATCTGTAAGAGCTAGATAAATTCAACGAGCGCAGTGTGACCACTAGGATATGAAGGTACTTAGAGAAATTTCACTAGAGGGATGGAATGCATGGGTGTGAGCATGGAAACACTTTGCGCGCGCAACATGAAATTTGTTGGACTGGTATGCTGAAGCGGAGAGTCATCAGTGAACTGCCGCAATCAGTACCTGTCCAGCTGCACTAGCCCTCCCCCACTAGCCCCCGCCAGGCAAGTGGGCCCAGGCAGGTGAGCATGCACTGCACGCAATGTCTTCAATCATAAATGGAAACAAAGATTACCCATCCACCCACCTCTTTGTCTCTATCAAGACCCATCTGGGGTCTCTCTATCTCTTTCTATTGGGCCACAAGGTGTTGACTTTAAGTAAAAATAGGTCCGAGGCAGTTTACTGAATGCGAAATAAAGTTACTTAAATAATGTAGGAAAAAAACGGGACTGTTGCAAGGCGTTGACTATTACCTAGAGTTGACTTCTTGCGGATTCCACTGTATTCCTTACAGTTACACATCTAGAGTTTGATCTTAATTTATTTCTCATCCAAAGTGACAATTACAGAAGCATGTATGTCAAATCACATATGAAGTTTTCATTTATTCATTCATTACAGATATCACACAAAAACATGAATACTTCGTCAAAAAATCTAAGCTGATGATTTGTAAAACTTTGCTAATTTTATACTATGTGAATTAGGAAAAGTCTTTATGTACATGATAATGATCCTTTTTTTCATTGCTTGGAAAAAAAATTTACATCAGACCGAGGACAATCTTCTTTCTTTATTCTTTAGTTATCTCCCATTGACCATTTACATCCACCACTGTACTCCACTAAAATTATATTTTTGCTTTTGCTTCTGAAAACAACGACATTTCTACATGACAAAGTCTAATGAGGCTCTTGAGTGATTTTTTACCTGACTGTGTATGTAAAAGCCTCTGTTTTTATATGATGAAACAATTGTCACATCCTTCTATATATACAACTAGTCCAAATGAGTTTGAAGTCATGGACCTATATGTCCTCGATACAGGGAACAATAGATGCTTCTGATAACATGAAATTACTTGTGTGCTCTTAAAAGATATGAAACAATTGTTCATGAATAAAGTTTGCAAGAAAAGTAGACAGGAAAAAATCTGTTTTTAAATAGCGTAAATTTCAAATTTCCTATTTCTGACCCATACTTGGACAAGGGGTGTTTATATTTTGAACTACATGTATGCAGTTTTCTGATTTTCTGGCTCTGGAAAAAACGACTGGTCGAGCTGTCCAAGAGCAAAATTACACATCTTTCTCATAGAGCTACATGTACACATTTCTCATAGGATCATAAGCACATTTTTCTTAGTGCTTGGTTAAAAGAATTACAATCAAAATTATCCAAACGAAAGTTTGCTCAAATATCATTTCAAAATAAACGACCTCTTGTACATATACATGTATTTCCTCTTCTCCTAGGGGCCCAGATAGCTCAGTTGGTAGTGGCCTTGCTCCGTGGCCCTGAGGTCGCAGGTT
>BMAT01002998.1:31610-53977 GCA_019649035.1 Elysia marginata
TTGAAGTGGAATTGGGCTTGTAAAAATACCCTTCAATCAATCATGCTTGGTGCAGCAAAATATGCTTGATTTTTTGTTCGGTACAGCAAAGTATGCTTGATTTTTTTATTGGTGCAGCAAAGTATGTTTGATTTCCTGATTGTTGCAGCATAGTATGTTTGACTTTTTGGTCGATGCAGCAAAGTATGTTTGATTTGTTGATTGGTGCAGCAAAGTATGTTTGATATTTGCTGGTCGGTGCAGCAAAGTGTGTTAGATTTGTTTGTTGGTGCAGCAAGATACGTTAGATTTGTTTGTTGGCGCAGTCTGCTCACTACTAGGTGGCCTAATGATTTCTCAAAAGTCAATCAAAGAAGCCTCTGGTGAACAAAAAAGACCTGCCACTCATCAACGTTGATCTAAAACCCTATAGACATCTAAGGCGCCCTCTGACGACCACACTAGAATAGAAAATGGTGACCAAAGAGCTAAGGGGGAGGGGGGAGAGAGAAGAGGGTAGCACCGAGAGCTTCAAGTATAAAATAAACACAAGAGGAAATAAAGCATTGCTTTAACAGTCAGTTGCTTATTGAAACTGGCAAACGATGAACTGTGTGTAGAAATTTGTGTGTTATGCAAGAGCTGCTGAGTAGCTAAGAAAATCAAACCGCGTTGTGGTATATCTTTCGTTAGTTTCTTTTCCGATTGAGGAATTGCAAAATCTTACCTAAACCTCTGCTATAAACTCTCCAAGTTATAGAAATGACTTTATTGAACGGAACACTCAATTTAAAAAGTTTTGGTTGTGTTATTCAAAAATGTTTAATCAGTAAACCTGAAAGATGAAACCCTTTTCTTCATAACCGTTCTTTTACTACGTTGAAGGCAAAAAACTCTCCCCGGCGGGGAATCGAACCCCGGTCTCCCGCGTGACAGGCGGGGATACTTACCACTATACTACCGAGGATACACTTTTGTTCGTGAACAAACCTTTTAATTATCTCTTTTACAATTGCACTTGTCTTAATCTCGGTTGCAGTTTCATTTTCAGCTTTCAAGTAATACTTTTACGGAGATCTGAATAGAGATAAAGTTGTTTGGTGAATTGACTTGGTTTTTTGGTTCTCTGCTTTTGTTTTGTTTTTTGTTTGAGTAAAAGGATTATTGCCTGATGACTCCTCACGTTATGTGTATTGTGATAAGGAACTATCAGTAGTTGGCCATTCCATTACGTAATCAGTTCGCCAAGAAGAATAAATCAATTTTTTGTTAACAACTTTGAATTTGAAAAAATAGATGAGAGGGACTTTCAGCTACAATATTCATGACAAGATAAGAAAAGATTAATTTTATTTTTGTTGTTATTTCTGCTGGCGAGCAGGGCTGGTTGTCGCAACACTCAAAAGATAGGCTAATAAATGTTTAAAAGGATTTACAGTTTGAATTGTGTGGCAACTATAAAATAAGATTTCTAGGTGGGTCATTTTGGCGGTTTGGTTGGGGTTTGTTTTTTGTTGTTTCCCGTGGGGATGGTAGGATTTAAAGAATCTTAGAACCAAGAAGATTTTAATGAACACGTGCAGGGAATCAAATCCCATTGCTTTGGGAAATGTGATTTTAATAATGGGCGATACGTTGTGCCCAGTTGCGAGTCGAGAGACCATGACAACGTTTTTAAAATTGTTTTCCTTGTCTTTGTTTGTCGATCGACAAATTTTGTGATATAAAAAAGTATTACCCTGCATACTTATGTGGTAGTTTAGTCCACATTTACAACACGCGGTGGTCAAAGGCTTAGATTTTTGCTTCATCGGACGTTTATGACGATTTTCCTGCTAGAGTTGGTAGTTGGTTTTAGCAGCGTGATAAACGACAAACCGTAGTTTCCAGATCTCTCAAGTGGTTATTAATTTGCAAGTTGTAAAAATGTTACATTTGTAGTAGAAAATCGTTATGTGGTACAATTGTTATTGTATTTTTTTTACTTTTTTTTTTAATTTTCTTTTCTGATTAATCATTGCACCTATTGAGAACATTGTACGGGTTTTGAGTCTTTGGATTTAATTTTTTTTTTTAAACAGTGCCATGAGTTAGTTTTCGAGTCTTCTCCGACAGCTTCGACATTCAATGTCATATCTCAAACTTAAATAGCAATTCTCTCATATTACAAGCTATCCAAACCCGGAGACTGAACGCTTATTGGTTACTTTTGCTTTTACTTTCACTTTTCTAGGTACCTGGGAGTAGCGTCCCTTGCCGGAAGCGTCCATGACGACAACTGTAATGAAGTGCCGGGCCTGGTGCAGGAGCAGCTGCAGGTGTGCCGGGACAATCCCGAGTCTCTGCAGTGTATCAGCGAAGGGGCCAGGCGTGGGATACTCGAGTGTCAGAGCCAATTCAAGTTCGAGAGATGGAATTGTACCACACACAGAAACCACACCGTGTTTGGTCCCATTCTAAGAAAAGGTGCCCTATAGTTTTATCACTATTGTCTCGAGGGTATTTCAAAGCTACCTGTGCAATTACATGTAGATGTAGAATTTTTTTTCATCCTCATCCTTTAAATTCTTTAATGTTTAAACTTCTGCAATGTGCTTATATTAGGCTACAAAAGAGCCTATCTAATTTCTTTCTCACACTGTCTGTTTCCTTTAATTTTTGCATTCTTTTTCACTTGCTTTGACTCTTGAGTCATCAGCAAATATTAGAGCAAAACTTTACTTCTTACTGTTGGGTACTGTTAATGTTTTCCTTGTTAAAAACATGTCCGAATTCTCCTGGATTTTTTATGGTCATTAGGAGTATTAATCAACAGTGTAGTTTTCATATCTATTTATTTTGAAAAATTAATGTTGGCATGATACCTTTGCAAATAGCTAATTTTCTTTAAACTGGGCATTTCTTAAAAATGTCATAAGAATCTGGGCCTTAAGGAAATTCATATAATTCTCTCTGCAAAGTTGGCCACCATCTTTTTTTGTTAAATAGCGTATCGAAAAAAAGATGGATAAAATTTTTATTGCATTTTTACTGCTTCGATCTAGAAATTAAAATTAGAAAGAAAAAAGAAAGATTTTTATAGATGGGGAGAGAAAGTGAGTGTGTGTTTATGTAAATGTAATGGGAGGAACATTGACAAACAGAAGGACACGGAGAGAAGTAACTTATACACCTACATAAACATGTCAACGTTCACGCGTTTTGACAGATAAGCAAATGGACATGTTGAAGTAAAAATGCATTAGCTACTTATAATTATTTTTAATTATGCTTGCAAAAGACTCAGACACGTTTTTGCATTTATTAGAAGTCTTTGGATTTTCCCATCTTCATTCAATCAACATATCCTTTGAAAATGAACTTCCTCCATGTTAAATGCATGCTTTTACTCATTTAAAGAAATTGGATTTTTCAATCTCGCAGTCCGTCTGAAATTAAAATATTTATTGTCTCATCAGCCTAAACAACTGCTCGAGGATGAGGTTCTGAAAAAGCCTCAAGGCCACACCTCTCTGTCCGTCTGTCTGTCTCAACTCTGCATCTCTCTGTCTGTCTGCCTGTCAGTCTGCCTCTCTCTCTCTCTCTCTCTCTCTCTCTCTCTCTCTCTCTCCCTCTCTCAAACTCACTATTTCTGTCTATTTATCTACTTACCTATTTATCAATCTACCAATCAGTCTCTCTCTGTTTCTTGCCCTGCCTCAGACTCTGTTTCTCTCTCTATCTTTTTCATTCTTTCTATTTGTCTGTCTGTATGTTCTTGTGTGTGTGTTTCTCCGTCTTTCGTCTTTCTCCCTGCCAACTTTGCCTTATTTTTTTTATTCTTGTATCTTTCTATCTCTATATCCTATATATCGATCGCTCTGTCTATTATTCTATTTATTTATCTACACGTAGCTATCTCTATTTTTCTATCTGTTCAACTGTATATTTATCCATTTCTCTCTCTCTCTCTCTCTCTCTCTCTCTCTCTCTTCTCTCTCTTGCTCTCTTTGTTTATCTACAATGAATTATTATATTTACTCATTTACCTACCTATCTGTGTGTTTGTTTATCTCTCTTTCTTTCTATTCACCTTACGGTATCTATCTCTACGTATTTAGTTCTTTATATATCTTTGGTATTTACATGCAAAAACCACCATATCTCCAGGGTGTTTTTGCATTTTAATGCCCCACTTTAATTCTCGTAGCTGCAGTTTCTCAATCCTGAAAGGTGTGATCTCCGGGATAAATCTTGTAGGGTAAAGAATAGGAAATCTCTTTTATAGGCGGTTTTAGGTGCTTCTCTTCCCATGCTGAAGTGCGAAACAGACGTAACTCGGTGTTGTTCGGTGAAGTTCGGGGTGTCTGGGAATACGTGAGCGTGTTGGGGAAAAGACAGAGCGACACTTTGATGGGTTAATAGTGACAGAAATGATCCGTCGATTTTTACATGCGATTCCCTAGCATAAAGTGGGCGAAGTGTGGTATAAGGAAGATACTTTATTCATTACATGACCTGAGTTACTCACTGGAAGTAATGCTTTCGTGGAAGAGAGAGAAAGTGAGCAATGGAGAGTGGGGAAAGAAACAGGGAGCCGCAGATAGAGAGAGAGAGAGAGATCGAAAGAGAGAGAGAGGGTGGAGGGAGAGAGAGAGAGAGAGAGAAGCGCACATGTCTCGCGTCCACGGCGGATGAGTCCGAGGTCGGTGATTGTTATTTTGAGAAAACATCATTATAAGGTCTATTTATTCCTGGTTTTTTTTCTATATTTGAAATCAACAAAAGTTTAAATATCTCCTCACAAAATATTGATACTTTTATTAAGTTTTTGATGTTTGAAAGCTTAGAAAAAGATCTTGTTCAAAACAGCACCGCCTTTGCAGATGCAAATTGCGACATCCGACTCATTCACCTTGGTAGGGATGACAGACAATTCAATTTGTTTATTTTTAAGTACATTTTTTTTGTTTAGTGAAGAGTTGGTGATAAAATAACACAGAATTGTTATAAAGTTTGCAATCTGTGTAAATTAGATGACAGTAAAAATTACTTCCCTTTTAAAACATGAACATTATTTAGTTGAGACGGAGAAAGAGAGAGAGAGAGAGAGAGAGAACGAAAGAAAGAGAAAGAGATAGACAGAAAGTCCGAATGTATCGTGAGGGTGCGGGGAAAGAAGTGAGGTGAGAGAGTTAAAGTGACTGCTGGAAAAGCACTTAACATGATACTGTCGGTCCATTGCTCTACAATAGTTTGAGATTCCTCTTGTTCATACAATACATGTAACTAAATATAGGTTGTAAATGTAGGCCTGTATAGCATTTCGACTGAGACATTGTTCAACATCAAAGACCTTGTCGTAAAACATGAACCCAAAGTAACAGCAATACTAAAGCCCATCTTACATTACAACTCGACACAGCCAGGTATATTGCTTTACAGGATGAGTGTTGCATTGTTTTGTTTATGTTTGTATGATCAACGAGGTAAGAGGGAAACGAAAGAATTCTATATGACATTGAAAGAGGGTCATTGGGGGATTATTGATAACTGCGTGAAAAATCATTTTGTCTAGAGTCGCAGGATAGTTTGTTTCCGCCTAGGAATGGTCGTCTTTTTATACTTCTATACTGACATATAACTTCTTCTTCTTCTTTTCTTTGTCTGTCTGTCTGTCTGTCTCTCTCTCTCTGTCTCTCTCTCTCTTTACCTATCTATCTATCTATCTATCTATCTATCTATCTATCTATCTATCTATCTATCTATCTATCTATCTATCTATCTATCTATTTCTCTCCCCTCCGTCTTCCCCTCAGTACTCTATTTCACTGCATGTCTATGTGTTTTTGTCTTTCTCTTTGCTTTTCCATCCGACGCCTTCGTTCTTCCTTGTCTCTCTCTCTCTCTCTCTCTCTCTCTCTCTCTCTCTCTCTCGTGCAGCTTTTCTCTCCTCCCACTGTTAAATGTCTCTCTCTGTATTTGTGTTTGTTGTTTTGCCTGCCTTCTCTCTCTTTCAATCTCTGTCTGCCAGTCTGTCCCCGCCATCTCTCCGCCTTTCTCTCTCTTTCTCTATGTATATCTCTCTCGTTCTGTCTCTTTCTCTATGTATATCTCTCTCGTTCTGTCTCTTTCTCTCCATCCTCAATTCGCCAATCTAATTCTCATTGGTGATCTAAGCCGTTCCACAACATTTCACCGAAACCTGGCATCCTCTCAACGGGCACTGCTGTAAGTGTTAACCTCCGCCAGGTCTTGTCTTATCGCAAACCGGTTATCTGTGTCAAAACAGCTCAGGAAGAAAGGCAAACCAGGCCCTGTAGCGAGCTCATAAAACAAGTTTCGCTTTTATAGTCTGTGACTTCGACGCAATATAACCTCAGTAATTGATCTCTATGGGAAGGATTCTAGAGTACTCGATATGCTATAGAAAGCAAGTTAACACAACCTATCATAATAGAGATAAGCTGACGTCATATATACAGAGCATGCGCAGACACGAGAGATAACAGCGGAAAGAGTTTTGAGACTAGGCAGCAAACGAAGAGTCTATAACTCGACTTAAAAGTTTGTATTCTTGGTTTTCCAAGTATTTTATTATCACAACTGTATTTGAAATCAAAGGGATTAGGGTTAGGTTAAGTGTTTGGGTGGCCATCTGAAGAATTTGTATGTTTGCGAATGCATTCCATGAGTTAAAGTTGATGTAGTTCCCCAGGAGATTAAGGCAGACATTAAAGTGTACAACAGGGGGGGGGGAGTATCTCTGGTTATATCCGTCATCTTGAAAAAGAAAAATATAATAAGAGTAAAATTATTGTAAAGCCTGGATAGATAAATCTAGAAAAGGCATGATATTTTTATTTGTTGAATTTCTTTCAGTTCCCATTGCAGTAACTTTATTTATAAAAACTAACATGATCGTCTTTCGCAACCCACGTTTTCTCTCTCTCTCTCTCTCTCTCTCTCTCTCTCTCACTCACTCTCTCTCTTCCGCAATTTCTCTCTGTTTCTCTCTCTCTTTCTCTATCCGTGTGTCTCTCTCTTTCTCTTTCTCTATCTGTGTCTCTCTCTGTCCCTCTATGTCTCTATCTATCTATTTATGCATGCCTATCTATCTATCTATCTAGATTCTAGGTTTTTATGTAATGAAATATAGTGTTCGACTTGTATAAGGAGCTTTCGTGTATATCAATAAATCTATCTATCTATTTATCTATTTGTCGATCTATCTATCTATTTATCTATTTGTCGATCTATCTATCTTTATCTGTCTTTATATTACTCTCTTTTTCACATCCTCTGTTTCTACCACCTCGGCTTCTATATTTACTCTGCTTCCTTATTATGCATGTTCGCATCTCTTATTTTTCGTTCTTCTGTCGCCTGCCTTACATCATCGGTTCTTACTTCTGCTCCATTTCATAGATATAGGGTCACATTCATCATGCAGGCGAAACGTTTTATGTTTTTATTTATGTACGCACGTTATTTTAAGCCCGCCTTCTGTTTGTTCCGCAACATCAAAATACCGTTGTATCCTTTTGGGTTTACATTACAGCAGGTACTTTTGTTGAAGTACGAGTTTGCGAACGTACCTGTGTTTTTTTCAGTTGTTTTTTTTTTACAATAGATCTATTAATAAAACTGCAATTATGATACATTTTACTATATGATTCTATGCTCGCCTATTCATAGCCCTCATCTCCTTGGGTTCGAATCACCCCTTCCTATCTCAATTTTTATTCTCTATCCACCTTCATTTATTTGTTCAACTTTCCAAGTTATTTCTCTTGCCTTGCATCTGAATTTAATGATACATACGTACAGGGACGGAGAGAAGCCTATCAAAACAGTATTAGATCAAAGAATCTCTAGCAAAAGACAGTAACATTATAAAGAATAAATGAGGAGATAAAGATAGACGATCACAAACTCGGCTATTTACAGTGAACAGAGTAAGACACGAACTCACGCCACTTAATCATGGCACCCACCGCCCGGTCAGACAAAATTTCAGTAGATCAGGGCCCTTCATTCTTCATTGTAGGCTATAACTGTTTCTGAAATCGGCAAAAAAAAAAAAGACAAAAAATGACAATGCTCGTAATTACAAAGAAAGTAGAGATTGCTCCAACATAAGTCACCTTATGTTCTTTCCACAGCTCGGTTATGTTTGTGAGGTGGAACATATGTATGCTTTATGCATTTTCTTTAAAAGGTTTAGGATCATTTACCGGATGAAGAAAATCAAAAAGGCTCATAAATAATCGGAAATAAGAAAGTTCTTTGCAGTTTTTTTTTATTCCTAGTGTCTTTATTTGCTTGGGCTAATAAAGTTTTCGTACTTTTGTAACCCTTACTGATGCATAAGGTTTTAGACTTGAACTATAATTGTGCTTGACATCTATAAAATCCCTCTCTATTCTTTCTATCTCTTTTCTTATATCTTTCTCTTCATTGTCTCTCTATTTCTCCTCCTTTTCTTCTTTCTCTGTCTGCCTCTGTCTGTCTGTCTGTCTGTCTGTGTGTGTGTCTCTCTCTGACGTCTTTTTGGGTCAGTCAGTATGTTATTTGCCAGGGTAGAGAGGCGCTAGTTTGACCCACTGCTGTAAACATCTCATAATTTGTCATCAAATTCTCTTTTATAGTTTCGCTTTTCCACTAGTTTACGACGGAGATCAGGGGTTTGAAAAAGTAGGAAAAGGAAGAAAACTGACCCATTTAAGTATTCCCCAGTGGACGGATACCTACTCAAAGCAAAAAGTAATCTAAGATAGAAAGAAGGAGAGAGGATAAACAACGCAAAGCAAAAATGTATGTAAGATGGACAGATTGAGAGAAGAAGACAACGACGTCGAAGAGGAGAAAGACGAGAAAAAAAAGTCGCTCACATGGAGAAGCATACAGGGATAGTTTTAGACAAATGTTGTAATCACTTATAATAATTTTACAGGGTAAAAGAGAAGTGCACATTTTAAGGGTCCAGTGGCCATAAAAAGTGTGTAAAGTATAGAGATGAAGAGAAAGAAAAAATCTTTATAATCCTAAAACATGAATATTGAAATATTCCGCAAATGAGGATGAAAAAAACAGAAGATCAGACTAAGAGGACAATTAGAAAGTAAGCAATAAAAAAACAGAAGAATGAAGAACGAATAAATAAAGTTGAGAGAAGATTGTAGAAACTGAAAAAAATTACAAAAGCAGTGAATTACAGAGAGGAAGAAAATAGAGAAAGAACTAGACATAGAGAGCGAGAAGAAAGGTGTTCTGAGATCTAAGGAAGCTGTAATAATGGCAATGATCCAATGATGAAGACAAGTTGCCGGGACCACAACTAAATCTTTTAACGAATACATAAATCAAATAGTGGAGCGGAGCTTGTGTCAGCTTAACGTTATAAGGTAACTGGAACACCTAGAGCGATTCTGGCCATAAATTTTGGTGTTGATGATGATACACCGTGTATTTTTCTGTTTTCTTCTTCCTCTGTCTGGCTGCCTGTCTCCTTTGACTCATCTTCCCTACTCTCGGTTATTTTTTCACGTTCTATTCTCTCTCTCTCTCCCCTCTCTCTCTCTCTCTCTCTCTCTTTCTCGCTCTCTCTCTCACTATTTATCCCACTCATTCTCTCTTTCTTTCTTCTGTTTGTGACGATAACAATAGCTCTGACCTAAATCTACTCCACAACTTAGGAAACACCAATGTCTTCCGTCTTCCTTCTTGCAGATTGCGCACCCTTTTAAGCACTGCTGTTCTTTTTTTCAAGGTCTAGATCTAGGCCCTCATAGGTGCCATTTTAGCGAAAGGAAAAATATTATGCAGCTCAAATAAAACACTGTTAGACCACTTTTGATCACAATTCCGCAACAATAGGTAGATTAGGTCAGAACCACTCTTCAGCCTAAGCACCCTTTCTCTCAATCTGGTAGATCTCTTTATCATCCACCATCTATCTATCTTTCTGTCTATCTGTCTGCCTGTCTGTCTGTCAATTTATTTGTTTATTAATCTATCTATAGATCTATCTATTATTCTGTTCATATATCTATCTACAAATCAATCTATCTGTTCTTGATTTCAAGTATCTACATCATGTATCTATAGGGGCCTATACATTTGTAACTATCTGTATACCTACCCAATTTTTTCTACATCAATATTTATAGAAATACGTGTTATAAGTACATTTGTATCTCGACAATCCTAAATATTGCACCACCTCAATGTTAATTTCATAGTTTTGTAGAAAGAGACAATAGTGGTCGGGCAGACCTGTAGAAAGAGAAAAAACAGTACTGGTTGGAGGGTCCTATAGAAATAGGGAGACAGTGCTTGTCTGACAGACCTATAGTAAAAGTAGGGAGACAGTACTGTTGGGACAGCCTGTAGAAATAGGGCGAGGGTGTCGATCGGGCAGTCTTTTAAAAAGAGGGAGACAGTGCTGCTGTGGCAGTCCTGTAGAAAAAAGGAGACGGTTCTGATTGACAATGCGAGGACAAAATTAATGGAGACGGACTTGTTGGGCTCGTTGGTACAGTCTAGAACTAGATGGAAAATTGCTTGAGTAAAGGTAAGTAGATAAATGAATAAATTAGGAGGCTGGATGGGATGGTGGAATATGTAGAGATTGGGAAACTTTGTTGGGGGGGGGGGGNNACTTAGAGTTCAAATTGATTGCGTCATAATTTGTCATATCGTACTTAATAGAGTGATCAGAATTAATACTCTATAGTAAGGACAAAATAATTTTATTTTTGCACAATACTACAAAGCTAGACAAAATGCGGTTTCTAGACCTGATCTGGCCTTGACCACCGCCAGGGGTATAGCACACACACACACAGCAGCTGGTATCCGTCAGGCGAGGTCAGAGCAGCAGCAACAGCAGCAATGGCAGTGGCGGCAACCGATTACTAGTCTTTGATGTCCGTGAGTTATGGTGACAGCCCAGCTCGCCAGGTAATCGTGGAGAAAGCTAAAGAAGAAGGAATCGTATGGTTAGGAGGGTTAGAGGAAATGTGGACACGATGCATGGGAGATAACCATGACCTAGAATGTCTACAATATCTGCATTGCACATCGTCAACTCTCCACAATAAGGTAATTTCACTAACGAAATGAAACTCTGAATTTTTATTTTGTCCGGTAAAACATTGGCTTATCTTTTAAAAAACATGAGGGTTTTTCGAAACGTATAGATACATATAAGGGCATCGACGCACCTCAAATGAGTGCATCCACAGAAAAGGAGAATGCTGTAGATGAATTAACCGAGACCGAAACTGATCAGATTTTATTGCAGGAAATAACGAACTTCTCTCTCTAAGAGTTCTAACAATACTTTATAAGATCGTTAACACTGTCTCTCAACACGACCTTCGAGTGATTAAAGATACGAGATAAAATAACATTTGGGAGCAGGCTCATCTTGGCCTCGAGTTAAAGACGGAATTTTGAACGTCCTTTGGCAAGGATAACTTCGATTGCCTCTTTGATAGCATGCCTTCTTTACATTTGTTTTATGATTATCGTTATTTTGTTATTATTATTTTCATTTTTATTACTAAATTTGGTTGTTTTAGGCTTTCCTGAATTATCATGGTTCAAATCAGTGTAGTCATCGTGATTGTCTCTTATTTTTTTTCAGAAATGTTTGTTTAAAAGTCTCCATAGTATCTTTAAAACGTACGTGACTAATTGGACGACAGAATTAAAGAATTGAGATCCGCCATTGAAATTGCATAAATTTTAATATTTATATGGTGTTGGTTTACCTATCTAATGGTTTGTTGGTCAACATTCCTTTATAGCAAACAAAATTCATTTCCACGCTATCGTCCCTTTTTTTTACCCTGGGTGACATGAATGCCGCAACTATTACTAAGAAAGACGCTAAAATTGCTTTTAAAACCTTACATTTTACATTCTTCCTTCTGTGGTCCAAGGAGCTGGATAGGTTAATTTGTTTGAAACAATGTTGCACAAAATTATCCTCTAGCAGAATGCGGTATGTGCTATCTACTGTCTAGCCGTATGTTTGAGCTATGGCCGTTGTAACGAACAATACAAGCTTGGGAAGACAGGGGGAGATAATACCAGGCAGTAGATCATCGGGTGCGGATTCTCTTCTTACGGAATTATCTGAGGAAAATGACGAGACGTTTCTTTTCATATATAGGTTTCTTGTCTCTGCTAAGCTTAGGAAAACTAAAGCTCTGTAAAGAAAGGAAGCATTCGTGGTGTCCATTCTGTGGATGGCACCAAGCTAGCTCATACTAAGTCTTAAATGCGAGAGTCTTGTGGGGTGTTTCACTAGGGGTTTGGGGTTTGAGTCATTCAAGATAGCGACATATAAATCAGAGGGAGACTAGACTTTACTTGATATCTTTTTTCGGGAAACTTGAATCCTCTACCAGAGCAATTTTTAACAAAATGGTTTTGCGCGTGGCAGTTTAAAGACCCTGAAATGACCGCACTACAGCTGGTTGGAGTTCAGACTTTCAACAAGCAGCTAGCAGCGAACTCATTACTCAACAGTAAATATATTGTATTCTTGTCTACGACAAAAACTGCACCGCATTTAGGTGAAATTCATGTTCATTGTCATAACATGTCAAGTTACTTCTTTCAACTGGGATTAATATTTTGAGAGCAACAAATAAATTTCGTAACGTGGCTTAATTTCCGCTAGCAGCTGTGTCCTGTCGTAAGTGTCGCCGATTGTAGCTCAGAAGTTATGGAAGCTTAATATCCTCAGCTGTTAAATGACGTTAGCAGAGTGAAACTTGTAGTTCCTGATTTCCTGGAACATTTCGTGAACACGAGGTCGTGAATAATGTTAATATGGCGTCTTTTTGTAGGAAACCATGACTGCACTTGTTCATAATAGGCTTCTGGTAGAATTGAAACTATCAATTCCCTATAAACAGATCGCATGTCTCGAAACTGTAAAAATAATGTTTGCACAGAAGCTGTAAAATAATCGATCTGTTGCAATGAGGTTTTTCTAACCCTAACGTTGATAGCAAGTTGTATAATTTTGTTCAACTGTTGCCATTTCAGATGTCTTGTTCAGGAGTCCTTGTTGGGGTCAACTAGAGTAGCCATATGAAAAAGCATGTTTCCGTTTTTATGTGAAAAAAAATTTCACATACAATGCGTTCTCCAGTCGAAGGGTGGCAGCATTCAAGGCTTGAGGAAGGTACCGTCCTAAACCAAGTAGATTCAACCATGCCATTCTCACTGAAATTTAACATTTAGCTCCTTCCCCATTGTATTCCCAGAGGGCAAAAAATTCGAAACTCGTATAGCATTAGGGCTTCATACATTGGCATAAATATGAAAAAAAAATTTCGTAATTCTTCCTCCACTAGAAAGTTGTGTGTTAAGAGAGAGGGCGAGGGGGCGAGAGAAAATAGAAAATGTCTCAATAATTATCCTGACACAAGGCCAAACGCGTTAACCAAAAAGGCAGTAAAAGTTTCTAAATTTTATGTTATCTGTCCTTATGAGGAGATTAGCAATTTCAACCATAGATCCTTAGAGAAGAAGTGCCTAGCTCAGCCAAGAACGGGCTAGGCCTTGCCTAGTTTACTGCTAAACACAGGATCAAAGGTCTATTTCATTAATTTAGCACTGCTGTGTTTTTTTTAAAGGTCTAGATTTAGGCCATCACATGTGCTTTTTTAGCGCATGTGCAAAGACCGGAAGTAATATAATTGGTTGCTCTTTGATGTCAAATGCTGTTTACATTTGACCTAGGGAAATTTTTCGCTCTCAATTATTGTTTAGCTAGTTATCTTTATTATGACCATGTGTAGCCACGCAGGCATTTCATCGCTCTCCCTCTCTTTCTCTCTCTCTCTCTCTGTCTCTCTCTCCCTCCCTCCCTCTCTCTCTATTTATCCATCTATATGTTTATCTATATGCATCTATATTTCTTTCTATCTTTCCCTCTGTCTCTCTCTTCCGCTCTAAATTATATTCCTTCTTTTTCCATAACTATCTCATTCTCCCCTCCTTTTCCTCTCTCTCTCTCTCTCTCTCTCTCTCTCTCTGTCTCTCTCTCTCATTCTGGCTTTCTTTATATTGTTCCTTAATTTATTGTTTCCTTCTTTCCAACCACTATTTCTTAAAAGTACACCCATGAGCTTTGTTTTTTATTTCTCCCACTATTTTCTCACGTACATGTGGATAGTTATACTCATTTTCCTGTCACATCGGAATGAGACTCGGAAGAAAGACAATGTTCTTTTAGTGATTTTTTAATTTGCTGTATGTATTTTGTTTTGTTTTGGGTGTGACACTGAACGTGATTAGTCTCTAATAGTACTCTAAGGATGCCATTCACAAGCTCTCAAGGGCTGAGCAGGTCACAATTTTTAGACTGAGAACAGGGCATAACAGGCTGAAACATCATCTGTTCTCACGCTTTAAAATTGGAGATGGCCCAAATTGTCCGTGCGGCGCAAATCGCCAAGACGCCCAGCATGTGCTCCAGGACTGCCCACTGTTGGACGACGCTAGGCTAAAATATTGGCCAGAACCTAGGGAGATGAACCAGAAGCTTTATGGCAGCGCTCTCCAGCTGGGAATCACTGCGGAGTTCATCTATGCCTCAGACCTCACCATCTGATCTACCATGAAGAACGAAGAAGAAGAAGAAGAAGTCTCTAATAGTTCTATACATACGTTAAGATAATTATATCGGTGTTGATACCGGTATTTTTCGCTTAACTGAGTGCGCTTACAACCACCTTGTTTTATGAGATTAGGCCAAGAACAAAGTATATCTGTCATGACAATTATCATTACTTCTTTTATTAGTCTATATCTCTGAAGCGTACTAATGGCATAAGATCATAAGAAATTTAGTTCTTGATCAGAGAAGGTCGTTTGAAAAAAATATGTCTTTAAGATAGTTTCAAAGTTTTCTTAAAATATTTGGCTGAAAATTAAAACGATTCATTTTCAAATTGTTTCGCTGAATTTTTTTTTCAATTGACCATTGAGTATGATAATTTGTTGTAAAAAGAAAATTGCTTCAAAGAAAAAAATCAACATTTTGTGAATTAACACTTTCTATAAGTGCGCCCGTTCCCGCTCTCCTCCCTGGCTCTTTGTGATTGTGTTTTATCTTTTAAATTTAAAAATGATATTTTTCTTAGAAAAAGTGAGATTCTCTGACCAAAAGAAAATTGAAATGGGGGTCATAAAGTGAAGGAGCCAGTTGATCAGAGATTGCGAGCTCTGAATATGACGCACTGGATTTTTTAAATATTTTTGTGATTGTCGACTTCCTAAAAAGTTCTGTCATAACGTTAATCCTTTTAGGAATGTCCAGTCTCAGAAGGATTTTATCAGGGCTTGCCAAAGTTAGAGGTTTTTACTCAATAGCACAAAGCGGGGATCCCTCCTGTCATAACTACAGCGGATACTTAATACGTTAGCCGAAAGCGGCATGGTATAGACTTTTTCTCTTCTAAAACGTTGCATCGACGAAGTTGCTTCTTTCGACGAAATTGATTAATCTAGAATTGAGTTTAAAGTTGTTTTTTTTTTTCAACCAGAGGACTATCATTAGGCAGTTTTTCGTCTCTGAAACTTGGCGAGATGTTTCGACGGGGTCAATGTGAACCCTGAGATCAGTATGTTGAGTTAGACACAGTGCTCTAATGGACCCACAAGCACAACCATCTACAGAGTCAGGGCTGCAGAAATGACTGGATCTCTCAATCTTTAGTCTCTAGGCTTGATAGATTTTCTAATTGCTTTCTTGTTTGGAAAACATTTTAATGCAGCCCTTAAGTTCGTTTTGCCTTCAATACAGTGCGTTAGGCTATGTGTTAATTTTGGACTCAGTTATTGAATGTAAGGAAAGTATTTAAAAAAACTGATCTCGCACGGGTATGGCATATTGCATTACAAACCAGTTTCATCATGAAATAAATTATTTTTCGTGATAAGGTCGGCGTACTGCTGGATACAGCTTGCGTGTGCGAATAGTTTGTAAATCTTTGTACTTAGGTTTAGTGTTATGTTTATTTCATAATCCATTTTAGTTGCTTTTTTTCTAAGTATATCTATGTTTTTTTTAGTCCGCAAACATTGGCTGTGGCCCAAAGTCCGCAGACAAATACTGAGTTAAATATTAATACCCTGTTGTAGGATGGACTACCTTTTAAATTTGCATAAACTTTGATGTTGCCGTTTAGTGTAGGCTGGGCAAGCTGAAAATGTCCAACAAATGTAGTCATTCAGGTCACTCTGTCGTTTCTGAATAACATTTAAGTTGTCCATAATGTTCATCATACCTTTGTACTTCAGTAACAGCAGCCTGAATGATGAATTGTGCTGAGGCTGCTGTAATCAAAGCTGGAGATTTAAAAGTAGACGACAAATAGGTAACTGATTGGAATAGAATAGAGGCTTAAAGTGAAAATCAATGAAAATATTAACGCTTCACAAAAGCATGTGATATTCAAATGTACCAGTCCTAGATTTTTTACCAACCTTAGGTGGAGCTTACTGAAATATGAGCAACTCGCAAAGGAGCCTTGTTTTTATGCCATAGAAATTGAAAAACAAAATATCACAAATGAGCATCATCGACAACTCAACAGAGAAAGAAATGGGCGGGAGGGGGGTAGTAAAAGAAAAACAAAAAATGTGCATTGTTCGAGGCAACGTAATAGAATGAAAATGTAAAAAAAAAATCAGAGATAGAAGCGATCGCAAGATGGGGAAATCAAGATATAGGTAGGCATAATGAGAGACATTTGGAGACAGATAGAGAAAGAGAGCAATTAAACCATGACCAAATTTTGGCAGAAAACAAAATATTGATTTTAAATGTTTTAACCTCTGGCCAAAAATTTGTAACAAAATGAAACGAAAAATATTAAAGGCAACAAAAAACCTTCCTCGAATTCATCCGCGTCCTTTCTCCTTAATCGCTGCCAAAGATTTTTATCGAGCTCTGACAAAAAAATGACGTTGAATGGTTTTCTGGTTTTTGAGGTGTGAAGTGTGAAGAAATCCGCGGATCGTGTGTCACGGCTGCTGGATTTTGCCGCTGCAGCGATTGCGGGTGTTTAAAAATTAGGCAGAGGTATTTTGGAGAAAAAAAAACGAAGGGGGTGAGGGGTAGGGAACAAAATTATAATACAGTGTTAAAAGATCAAAGGTCATGCCAAACCTTTACACTTGAATGAGGGGCTCGCTTTAGAGAAAGCGACGACTAAAGGTGCCACCCCAGTCAATGGATTTTCTATAGCAGGCAAAACAGTTTGCGATAGTTTAAAATGTAATTATTCTATGCTGTGACATTGCCAAGTTTTTTTTCCATACGGTGACCTATGGGAGTTTTGACATCGCGGTAAACAGTGAATGAAATATTTGTGTTAAGCGAAAATGGGTTTTATGCTTACATTTTAGTCTGCTTGTTTTCCTCCTAGTTCTTCCTTTCTTCTATATTTCGTGGTTAACAGGAATTAGTATTTGTACGTTTGTCTCTTAATTTTTGTACTTATTTCTGAGTTTTGAAGAAAAAAGAAACTATACCTATTAGGTATATAATTAGCTAAAATAGTGGGGTTTTTTTGTGTGTGTTTTTTTTTTACTTTAAATGAACTCAAGCGAAAAGTGCCAGTGTTTAAGGTTTGTTAAACCAAGAATCATATCTTGTGCTGTTTAGAAAGTAAAGCATGTTTGACAACGTCCATTTGATGATAAGTTTTAGAAACTCTAAAAATTGTTTTGAATTTGACAGAACTGATTTACAATCCTAAAAATTTTTCTGCCTTTTTTGTTGTGTCACACTTTATTGAGAGTCTACTTTTTTCAAACTGTAAGAAAAATTATCATATCAGAAAAAGTTGTTCCGACTATGCTGATCTTTTTGTGCGCCTGAAGTAGTAAGCTTCAAAGTAGACCCTGTAACATTAAGCGGAGCTTTTTTGATGACACCGAACTATTTTGTTACGTTATGCATTTTCTCTACTGGATATTCCCCTCGTGCGTAACAGACTGCGGATCAAAACTTTCATTCTACAACTCGAACGTGTCATTCTGACACCATTGTTGATGTCAATTCTGTGCTGTTGAGTGGATTATAACAGCTCGGATTCAGCATTGAACTCCTAGAAAGTTTATTCGATTGCCTTTGAAGATTTTACTGCTTTTTTATTTCTGCTTTTTCCAGAGTTCATTTTATGCACCTGACTCGAGACAATATTTTTTATCGTGCTTGGGTTAAGAAAACATTTTTCTTGTGGTTGAATTGGGAAATCGACTATTAGTTTCTCCACAATGGTATTACATATATGTAATTTAAAAAACGCATGCACTGTTTTAGGTTTTTGTTTTTTTTTTCTTTTTTGAACTATGCTGAATAGTTTTACTTTTATCAGAAAAAATAATGAGGTCAGAGAATGACGTTTCATGTTATTTTAGAATACCACATCTTATATGCATGGAAGCCATAACCAACAGACTAGTTGCGGCTTACATATATGAAAAAGCCTAAGCTTTCGTTTTTATCTTGCAATAGAATGGATAGTAGATCATGAAACTGAATGCTCCTTTTCATTGTCAATACACCTCTCCAGTATAACGATTTTCCCATGGCAAAAAAAATCGTTTTTGTTTTCTAAAATGAATGCAGCAGAGCACAATAATTGGCTGTGTGTGTGCTGATCAGCAGCTCTGGAGTTACATTCACAGACAGAAGCTTTTTACACAGATACTGTTATTTCTTTGCCATAACTTAATCATCTTTTTTTTCTCGCTACAGGCACGCGAGAAACAGCCTTCATCTATGCTGTACTCAGTGCGGGTGTTGTTCACGCTGTGACGCAAGCGTGCTCGGTGGGGAACCTCACCGACTGTTCCTGTGATATGTCAAGGTGAGTGGACATTAGGAAAACCCTCACATTTGCTCAATCTCAGTCATCATTAGGTAAACTCACGTCTTGTTCAAAGTGAGTGGGAATAAAGAAAACCCGTTGATTTATTTCCGTGACGTGTCAAGGTAAGACAGTTCCACAGACTCGTTCAAGGACCAACAAGAAAATTGAATTTTTACACAAGAGGAACTTTTTGAGTAACCTCTTATGAAGGGGCAGGTCTAGACCACATTCAACCAGGAGCACTGAATGCAGACATACAGCAAGTCGGTATCCTGCATAGCATTTTTGTAAATCTTTGGTAACAAGAGAAGGTACCGCTAGATTGGCAGGAGGGGCACCTCATAAAACTGCCGAAGAAAGTAGACCGGAACAAGTAAAAGTTTTCACAGAATTATCCTTGAAAGAGCGAAACGTGTAGTAGATGAGAAGCTAGTTTGATGAACTTAATCGACTATGAAAAAACCTTTGACAGCGTAGATAAGCAGACTTTAAGGAAACTTACGAGCCACCATGGCATAGCAGAAATATTGGTCAGTATTGATTGGTTTCCGGTGGAACTTATGGCAGCAGCTAGGTGATTTGGATTTTGCGAATAACCAATAATGATGATGATGATGATGATGATGATGATGATGATGATGATGATGATGATGATGATGATGATGATGATGATGATGATGATGATGATGATGATGATGATGGTGGTGGTGGTGGTGGTGATGGGGATGATGATGGTGGTGGTTGGGATGATGATGATGTTCAAGATGAGTGAGCGTTAGGAATTCCTACAGACTTATTCCTTTGACATATCAAGGTTGATAGGCAGTAAGGAAAACTTATTGGACAGTTTTTGTGATACGTCGAGGTGAGTAGATATTAGAATTCCGTGAATGTTTTCTTGCGATATGTGCCAAAATGAGTCAGTTTTTAGGAAAGTCCATAGGATAGTTCCTGTGGTTTCTATGGTTCAGTCTCATTGATTGTTCCTTGGATATGTTCATTGAAGGAATGATTAAGAAAAAGGTTCTCTAAATGCTTGCTTATGGTCCTGGTTGTTGCCGTCCGGAGCCGTCTGAAGTCGTCCAGAGGCCTCTACATGAAAACCCTTTCTTTAAATGACTGTCAACTCTAGATCTTGTGCCTTCGGTCAAAATTGAGCGCAAAGCTGTAAATGCCTGTAAGAGATGCTGTGTGATTGTTGTCACTGTTGTTGAGTCTGTTTTCTTTGGAATGCTATGGTCTGTCATGAGAAGAGGTTGTGAAGCACGTAGTCTAGATCTCAGACGGCCATTACCAAGTACAGTGCATAAGAGTACTGCTTTCCAGGCGGCTCCAGGCGGCATCTAGACGGCTCCTGGCGGTTCTGGGCGCTATGGAAGACTGTTACTAAAACCTCTTTGCTCCTGTATGCTGAGTGAAAACGAATGAGCGTTGGGCATACTGTGTTACCAGCTTCTTTTTATAATCATGTCGATTGTGGACTTTTATAATCCACCAGCTCTAGTATTATTGGTAAATAACGTAGATCGTTTGGAATACTTTGCTGGTTTTCATGTCATTTATTACAGGAACAAAAAAATAACATTGAACAAATGTCTTTGACTCCGCGATGTTGGGTCAGCATTATACAAGACTCATTGGGTAACTGAATATCCTAGTTATGTGAATTAATTTTGGAATACCTTTCTGGCCGACTGTGGGAACTTCGGTAAAACCTCAAAGATTGCAGCAACTGCTATGGTGCTTCGAAATTAGTCAAACTTTAAGATCCCCTGGGTTAAATTGTACAAAAAAATTCTGACGAACTACTTCTATGATAGTTATACGAAAGTGCGTCTGCACTGGCAAGATTTTAACCTCGTTTCTACAAGGAAACTGAGTCTGTCCGGTGTTATATAAAAGTGGACATGACTCAAGAAATAAATTATACATCATCGTCACCGCAAACATCCCTTTATTTTTTTTTTAATTTTGTCTTAAAAGCCGATGAAAGTGGAATTTAAGGTTCGGAATAATTATAACCATTATCTGTTACAGACCGATTGAGACGCACATAATATTTATAAATTACGAAGTTATAATAGAAGCAATCGTCCTTTTCTTACACATTGCATTTTCTTTAAAGCGCCAAAAATGAAATTTACGTATCTCTGGGTCCACAAAGTAACTTTTCGTCTGGATTCTGATTGTCGGGTAGAAACAGTCGGCACAATCGACGTTTGAAATAAAACCTAAAGAGCTACATGTTAGAACAGAAAATCTCATTATAAGGAATTTGACAAACCAAATTCTTTCGAAGATAACCAGATGTGTAAGTAATAAAATGTTTTGCAATATAATTATAACATTTTTTAAAAGACTCGACTGCTTTGGGTTACAATGTCTAGAAGGTACAAATTTTCAGATAGTTATTATTTTTACGGTTCATGTTTCCATTAAGTAAAAAAAAAATTTACGATAATTACATCTGCAACTTTCTGGTTTAGGTGAAGAGTAAAATCAAAACTGTAATTTGCAATGGGAGAGTTCTTTTTGCCAGCCATGCTCGCGAATGTAGCCTATATGAATTTTAATATTTCACAGAATAATATTTAGATGATAATTATTTTGTTGACAAACATTATCGCGCTGTTTATTTTACTACCGTTATTTAACAGCTCAGCTGTTGGTGCGCGGGAGATAAATATTTTTCTCCAGGTTTTTTTTTTTCAGGGACATGATTACGTGGCTGTGGGCGAGCTAAAGGTGAAGTTATACAAATACAGCGTCCGTCTCGCCTCCGGCACAGAGGGAAAAGATTGCCTGGTTATACAGCGATGATGGTTTTTATCACTATGCTATACTTATTCCATTTTAACCATTCCTTTTTGACGGAGCCAGGGCGGGTCTAGTGTAACTGACACCTGTCTTTTGCTTTTTAGTGCGCTTTTCATAGCACTGCGGAAACAAGAGATAAAACTTTTTCTTAAAAATATAATGTTGGATTCTTTCTATCCGTCGTCAAAGAAATCTTGGATTTTCCTTCTTTTTTTGCTTATATATTTGTTTGCGGTAGTTTGTATTTTAGTATTCTAATTATGCATATATGCCACATAAATGAAAATGGTTATCTGTCCTCGGAGTACAAGAGTTCCTCATTTTTAATCTTGAAGAGGTTTGACCGCACCCAGGAGCTTTCTCTATTGGCAGTGGTTGGTGACGTGTCATAATTATGACTTGTTTATGATATAATAACTTTTATAAAAATTAAATAACTGCATACCTCCCTGGCAGCTGTTATGAGTCTAATGGGAAATGGAAAAAAAATTGTGAAAATTTGTTTTAAAAAAGCTGTGACTGGTTTTAGGGTAAAAAACTTGTAAATGCAATACAGTAAAATTCCTTTAAACTGAAATTGAATGTAATGAAAAAATTTTGGGTTAAATTATCACGCCAATATGTGCCGCAATCAGTTTTCCTCATACTGGGATGAACTCCAACAGAAGGCTTACATTG
>BMAT01002998.1:111153-122634 GCA_019649035.1 Elysia marginata
TCAGGCGTAACGGTCCACTGCACCCGCGGATTAGGGGTTAATATTAATAATAAGGTATCATCATTTTGAATTTAGATATCAAATTGTCCGAAATTTCTATGCTAGCTGTTCATTTACACCAGTTGCCCATAACTGCAAAATAAAAAATCTTGTTAACAGTTCAGTATTAGTAGGTATCACAGAAAGCCTGATCGGGCGTACATGAAAAAGTGTGTGTGGTGGCTGATATGTGTTGTCTTTACCGTCCGGTTTGTATGTGTTAAAATGATCTAATATATGACAAACTTATATCAATGTTTTCTTCAGCTTTTACTCTATCGTTTGGTATACTTTATATAGAGGATCATTAAGTATTGCGGTATTTATGACTAATATAAACATACACCCGTAACGCGTAAAACCGGTACTGAAAACCGACAGTGGAGCGACCTTCAAACTACACACCTCGCTATATCGGCCGACGCTCAGCGCCAATACATCGCATCGTTTTGAAATAAAAAGGAGAACATTCACGATTGAATGAGCTTTCCATTGGTGTAAGGTAGAAGTTTGTAAGTGACCTAGAAAGTCCTGTGATCGGCGTGTGAAAATAAGTTATTTTTAGAACTCGTGCTCCTTTCGTTCCTGCGTTATGTAGCCCTTAAAGTCGGGTACCATAAGAAAGCGCGACCTCTGACCTCTATTATATCAAAAATTCAACCTGATTGGTTGAATTGGCGCCAAGGGATAGGCAATCATAACAAGTAACCCCCACTTGGCATCCCATGCGCGCGATCCAAGGATGGGCTCTAGAGTCCAGTGTTTACCCCATCACTGGCTCGCGGCACAGAGCGGCTTAGGCGACGGTCATTACTATCGATCAAACAGCTGCGCAACGAGCACTGCTGAGCCGCTGATAGCCTGTGCTTATGCTAGGCCTACCGTGTTTCAATTCATCGACCGCTACTTAAGTTTCATTGAAACTACATTGAAGAATTATCCGAAAATAAGGCTTTACGCGATTCTTTTTCGTTTTAATTTAAAGAACAAAAACATAAGTCGCAAGTTTTTTTCTGTTATCGCTGCGCACACTAAATCGAAGGGAGACATGTTGCAAACTCTCAAATTGACCGTCAACAGTAACTATAACACCCCTAGATCTAATCTAGTTTCGTCGCCGCTAATGGAATAAAATAACGATAGAACAGTACATGCTAAGACCTCAAACTACGCCATGTTATCAATAAAAGTAATTGAACTTGTGTCCCGACCTTGACCGTAACTGCACAAGGCTTACCGTAAGTACCGCTCTACTAATTCTAGGCATGTCAAACTCGAATGGATGGACTTTTTAGACCTTTAATCGATCTGAGGTTGAAAGTTTGGGTATACTAAGTCAATATTTTGACGGATATGCAAATTCCTACCACATTTTCATGACTTGTAATAGGAAATAATAAACTACAATCTAGGTTTCAGTTGAAAATCGGGTGGCCTGCCATGACGGAAATAAATTTAATGAAGTTATTTCTCACTCTCAGATCCATATGCCTGAACTTGAGCTCGCGTTTTAAGAAAAAAAGGGAGGATGGACCTGTAGCAAGATACACTCTATAATACTTTTAATAGTTCATAAGTATGTCACTTGACTCTCAAGACAGGCTCAAATGAAATGGTGGGTCTTAAAGATGACCAACTCTCCCTTGCATAATATTGTAGGCCTCATTTTTTTTTATAAAAAAAAAAAAACAAAAACAAAACAATGTCACAAGTCTACACTTTACCTTTACTAATGACTCCAAAAAACCTTTTCTGAAAACAACGAGATGCATAGTAAATATAACCACATTTAATACATTATCGCTATACATAAATTTGCAATCCCACAAGTTAGCTCCTCAAAAATCTCTTAGGTTTGTGGTTAGCTGGACAATCCTAAATAAAACGAAGTATTTTTTAGAATAAAAACAAGTTTTCTAACCACAGAAAATATCGGATTGCCTGCTTACCAACAGTTGGAGCTGAATATATCTAAAATAAATAAAAACACACTTTTTAATTAGGGGTCTATTTATGTTGCAGCGTACTCAAGCAGTGGTAAAATAAAATTCTTCAGCCCAACCTCACCAAAGTCTGCAAGAATTTGTAACTAATTGTTAGGCAAATGTCTCAAAGTACTGTTACTAGCACAACCTTCTTTGGAAAATCTGGCAGTAATTTTTAATTACTAAGTTACCATGAAAAAAGGACAAGCAAGGCACAGAATCATAATGTAATTTATTTAAATTCACTTCAGCTCTCTTGGAGAAGATAGGGATCACAATTTGCCCCTTTTTTTCTTTTCTTTTCTTTCCATTTTGGACAAACTCTTATCAATTTCCTATGTTACAGCTTTTCTAGTTCAACCCTTTTGGAAACCATAACAAATCAGCTGAAAAAATAAATTGTTCATTGTTCTTTTTCTGCCCAGGTCTAACCTGTTCCAAAATTTTTCGACAAAATTTTAGTTTAACGGTAGTCATTTATATTTTCTTTTCTACAATAAAAAATGATAAAGTTACAATGTTTGCTGGGCGTTGAACTTTTAAAGTAAAGGTTTCTAATTGCATATTATTTGAAAAATTATGGTTGTATATTTGAAACTAGTGGAGATATGATCATTTGAACTTTGTGAATTTTTGAAAAAAAATTTTTTTCAACATTTTTTACAAGTTCTACCTCAAATGATTCTTTTCTCACCCTCTTTACAAGTATATTGTAACAATTTCCTTTATTTTGTGAACAAAATGATACCAAAATCATATTTCTGACTAGTTTACAAGCTGAGATATACATTTTTAAAAATTGACAAATTTCACTTATTTTCCCCTGATTTTTTCCACACGTCAAAATTGGCTTTTTAAGCCTCTTTGAGAAAGAATATTTCATCAACTAAAGGAAACAGAGTCCTGAAAAAAATTGAGTAGCATCCCTGGGAATACTTAAACATGAAACTATTCTTGTTTGGTAAACACTTTAATATATGAAGCTGACATGAAATGACAAACTTGGTGTTTTTAAGCAAAGGTGACCATTTAGTCACTACATTTCATACAATTTTCCCATTTTGACAGCTTTGTTACTCCAAAAGTAAACAAGCTGTACCAGCAAAACTTGTCAATGTAAAAAGCCCTCTAGTGTGAATTTTAAAGATTTACTTTTTTACATATGGTGCCACAAAGTGGCAAGATTTTGCGGTTTCGCGACAGCGCGAGATCGACGAAATTTTAAAAATTCATAAAAAATTCATTTTTTAAGCTACAGAAAAAACTAATACACCATTATTTTCAGCGTAAAAAGATCTATACACTCCAACTAGTTAACATGTGTTTCAATGAGTTTGAAATTTTTATCTATGATACCTAGTATTAGCAAGGTTCTATTCCTGAGTCTCTTCATTATTTTTTTTACTTTATTGAGGTAAAGATTGGTACAACAGTCCTGAGATATGTGGCTGCATTGCATCTACATAGGACATGACAATATTGTGGAAGATTTTTCAGTTTTAAACTTGGACTTTTAAATCTACAGATAGCTTATGTATCAAAGTCAAAGAAATGTTTAAATAACAACAGCAGTCTTAGAAGGCATAAAATCTTAAAACATACTGCTAATTTCTTTCCACCTTTGCAGAGAAATTTCACTTTTCCAGTTTTTTCTTTGTCTTGAGGGCACACATAAAGAAATGCCTTTGCAATCTTCATGACAGGCCTTTATAAGAATAAAATTTGGTATTTAACCCTTATATTTTATAAAATGTTTATGTAACAGCCTTCTGATTCAGTCGGACCCGCTTAAGGGGGAAATTGGGGGAGAAGGCCACACTCTACCTGATTATAATCCTATATTTTCTCTGAATATTTGTTGTTGTGTCGTTGTTGTTTTTTTTTTAATTTTTTCACTCATTTTAATAATAATTAAAGTTTAAACTCAGGAAACTCTACTTGAAGTTGTAAGTCTTCTATTGTCTTAGTAGGCTTGATGGTAGATTAAATTGACACTGTAGTGCAACTCGAGACAATTTTATTCTGACGCTATGTTTCTGTGCCTGCTGTTTTCAGTCAAGTGGCGATATATGCGTATTCTTTAGATCTACTCTAGCTCTCTCAACATTACAATGACTAACCTCCGTAATCGGACCTAGCATTACTCTGGCGCTAACCTCTCATTCTTTCAGTTTCACTTCAGTCTCATATTGGGGAGATGGGATGAGAGGGGGGAGGGGCTTATATCAGTCAGGTTCAATCATGTAAGGCACAACGCATCTGGAACACAGAGCGTGTTCCCCATAATACACAAGACCAGTCATATTGTGATTAACATTACTGGGCCGCTAATCCTGGCATGCCAAGCCTAGCTTGTTCATGGTGAGAGAGGGATGGGAGGGAGGAAACTTTGACCACTCAGACAGAAAGAGAGGTGTTGTCTAGACACTTTGTTTACTTAATCATCCTAGTATTGTGGGTTACGCATATAGCCACACCTGTAAACCTAGTTTCAGCACTGTCAATTACAAAGATTGATGTGTGGTTTTATAAAGTGAGGTTTTAGGGGTTTATTGCCTCCCGCTTTCAGGGTTGTTTAACATCTCCTAAGGTTCTTGGGAAGCCTGATACGGCAACTCGGGTCGGTTTATTTTCTCCTAAGGTTCTCTTGGATCTTTATACGGCGATGGGTGTGGTGTAGACTCAATCTGTCTAGCTTTAATAGTGTGGTTTAGAAGGACTGGAGTTAAGGAAAATTGTCATATTTTTTGCTAGCATGAGCTTTTCTAAGATCGACTTAAGTGCTAGAGCTTATATTTTTGTTATTTGATTGAAAATTGACCTCAGCATCGAGTTTTAACTTTTAAGGAGTTGACTGTACATATTCTAATTCTTAGACCTTGGCTAGATCTCGTCCATGGTATAAATAAAAATCTTTTTATTTTCAATTGCCATTACGGTTGAACTTGAAAGGCTGGGCCTACTTATGGAAAGTTTGCTGTTTATTTTTAAAACCATTTGACTTGTTTCGAGACTCTCTCTTGTACTAGATCTAGATTCTAGATCTGAAACTAAATGTAAAACTAAAAATGTCCAAAACCTAGTCTAGATCTAGATCACATGTTATAATAAAAAGAGTTGAGCTTGGTTTCAATGGGCTGAACCTGAACGGCTGAAGTCACTCCACTCAGATCTAGAATCTAGATCTAGTCTAATAGACGGTCTGGATCTCTATATCATACAGTAACAAGTGGCATCGCATGAGCTTGCACAGATGGTGTGCCATTAATGCCTAGATTAATTGGAGCTAAAAGCAGATATATCAGGCCTAGTCTTAGTAGATTTAGACCTTTTATCATGGCTCGTCTACGACGTCTAGCAGTAGCAGAGTAGTTTCGAGGTTGTTTTTTTTCCTTCTCTTTGACGGCGAGCTAGGCAAGTTAGTAGTTATCTTTCCTGCTTCCTGCTGGCAGTGTCAGAGACAGAGGAACAAGGGAAGAAGCTATTGATTTTACGCCGCTAAAATGAAACACTGCATTTTCGCTTCGCAGAGGAAACATATAAAAAGTTTTTAAAAATCCATTCAAAATAATGTCTTAATACACATTTTGCACGATTGGTTAAATTTTTAAAATACAATATCAGTGATTTTATCTGGGTTAAAGTAAGCTAGTCACTTGTAGCAACATAGTGTGCGCAGCTGGGTCGAGATTGGTATCATAGGTGTCTTGCAATATTCAATGCAAAGATGGTAATTGGTGTTGCCTATATAATAAAACCCCCCCACACACACACAAAAAAAAATTTTTTTAAAGGTTGATTTTCGCTCCCGCCCTACGCCACATGTGAAAAAAATCGTGCATTTTGCTTCTGCAGTGAGAAAGATAAAAATGTTTGGCTTAATTGTTGGTTTCGTTCAACAAACCAGACATACCCGTGTGCATCTTGAGGCAGATTTGCATGCCTTAGACACCCAATTAATAAAGTTTTGACTGGCATATTTAAGATCTTAAGAAATGGATGATTAATTTGCTTGGAAAACGTAGTGGACATGATGGGTTTTTTTTTTCGACGAGTACTTTCATCCTCTACTTTACTCAACGAATCTGTTTGCTGTTTACATTAGGATGAAGCTTATTTTGCTTCTTAATTTTGACAAATAGAAGGTTAAAAATTAAACTTCAATTTAAAACAATAGCAACTAAAATGCCCTAGTTTAATAAATATAAGACAACAACAGGCGCCTTGAAAACCCGTTGCATTAAATTTCCTTGAAAACCCATTGCATCAAATTTAAAATTATATGTATTATCGCGCAAATTTTAAACCGTATCAAACTTTTTAAACACGCCATATTACAACCGTCAATTAAATTATTTAGATTTTTATCAGGTGATGTTGATTAAAATCATCAAAATTTCTATCCTGCATTGACTCATTTTTGCACATTGAACTGATGTCTTCATAAGCATATGTCCTACAGCGCTTACTTTAAAATGTTCGACTTGTGAAATAAAAACATATTTAAAATATTTACAAAACTCAGAAGATAATAACAAACATACTTAATGTATTTCAATAGAACATTTCAAAATGTATTGCAAGCTGGATACTATAAACATTTACTTTAAGTGTCGCTACTACTAGAAAAAAACTTCATATTAAAAAATGAGCATAAAAAGTATACATGTAGTTACAAATTGTGATAAACAATTAAACATGTTACGGGGTATAAACAAAAAAGGCTTTTTTGATAAGGAAACATTGGATGTTTTGGTAGGGAATATTTCCAGTAAACGTTCATAATGTTTGAAACGTACATCTATTTAAAATATGCTCGCAGAATATCAATTTGATAAGGCTTAACAAAAATAGTTTGCCATTTTGTTCAAACTTTCTAATTCTGCAGATTTACTTGTAGCCTCCCAGGACAGGAGTGTTGGCTGAAAGCTGAACATGGAATAATAAGACGCTCTAGACTACTTTATTTTAGGCCTACAATCTGGGTCACGAACTAGAATACGTCACAAGGAAGCCTGTCCGATTGGTACTTAAAAGTAGGACACGGGTGACTTGCCTTGACCGAAATTGATTTATTATGACGTCACTTGAATATTCTTGTCTGAATAAAACACAGAAAAATATAAGGACATGTATCACGATACAGACATGGTCGGCCTTTTTTTTTTACTTAAAGTGAAAGCCAACTTCAATCTACTGCTAATTTCATACCTTAAATCTCTCAATTTTGAACGACGACCACCAGAGAGGTGTTTTCATCTGTAAAATAGTCAACGTCTTGTGTTGTTACTGTTAAAGTAAAAGGTAAATTTATTTGTAAACAAGAGACTTTTGAAACTTAAAACCAAAAGTGTAAAGAGCACCTTATTTTATTAAAGGCCGAAGTTTCACCCAGGTCTAACGCACCTGTATTCAATGGCTTCGCTTTAATTAATGTATCCGTTGGATCTTTGAAAAAAGCTGTATTGGCGGCAGGTCCGAAACGAGAGATTAAGGCCCAAATTCGACTGTGTTGATCCGCCATGTTTTTATTGCCTCGGTTCGACTTTCCCCAGGCTGTTTATATAAAATTTAAGGTGTAGATTCTAAGAAAAATCGGTTTAATTAACTTCTCTCATTTGGCCATCTATGAAATTAATAAGGAATTGTATACCTTTTTTTGCTTTTGGTGCAGGCAATCTATTCGAGTCCTCTCTAGTCTAGTTTCACCCTTGGTGTGTTAGGATTAGCTCAGAATCGGCAGTTGTGTGTAACTGGCAGTAGCAAATAAGACTCTTGGGAGGATAATCACATACATTATATTCTCTAAACACTTCTTTTTAACACCATCAAGTACGATAACTCTGACCCAAAAACCTGCAGTGTTTACAAACAATTCAACGTCGCTGTACTGGGGAGACTGATCAACCCAAAATGTAGATTTTTAGGGAATTAAGGTTTACATGTAAACTGCAATTTTGTTTCTAATTGATGTTGGGAAAAGAATCACTATTAAAATTCCTTATGTTAGGCCTGCTTGATTTTGGAAACAAAATAATATGCTGATTTTTGAACTTTGTCCTTGCACATTGCTTTACGTTTTTGCAACATTGACTTTTCCCACTAGTGGTGGAAACTTCATTCGTATTGGTACTTACAATCTTTGGAATGTGATGTTTAATTGGGAGGAACGATTTCAGTACATGGCATCACTTGTAAGTTTACATTGATGTTGCTGTTGCTGCAATGTGTTATGTCAAAATCAAATAGAGTTTTAATTTACGTTTCTGACAGCTCTATACTATGGATAGTCTATTGTCTGCAGCACAAGTGATGATTAAGACTTTAGAACAGGTTTAACCCTAATCATAATTATGTCACATATTTCTACCCTAACAGTATATTGGGTGTCGATTTTGACCCCATGTACGGTGAAGAGGAAAAAAACAAAACACAGTCCTATCCGTATGTATTCAACTAGTTTGCCTTTGCTCTAGTACTAGTAGTAGTAGAGATTCTATTGACCATTTTCCATTACAGTTTTCATGGCAATGATTTCATCAAGGTGTACTTTTGTCTCTGGGGATTTTAATTCATTTAGACTCAGTTCATAGAGCCTTAAACTCTTTGCAAATAAGAATTAAGATGCTATTTTTCTACTTCTTAAGATTAAGATTGACACATTTTCTAAATTTTTACAAATGAGTTTTTTCTTTGGTTTTTAAAACCATACTTTTATTCATAAAGTTTACATGATGAATAGTAAGGGATTTGCAATTATCAAACGACTGCCTTCAGGCTTGCTTTACAGCCATGCATTATTTGAGTTCACAACTTTCAAATCCCTTCTTTACAGATTGAAGGACATGAAGTTGATATCGTAGCATTTCAAGAGGTCCGTTTTTCCATTGATGAAGCTAATGAGGTAAAAATTTCACAGCTGCAGAAAGCTAAACAGCATTTACCCAATCACAAATGGATGGTGGCCCAACCTGCTGGCCCAGTGGAACTTCCAAAGAATGCCAATTGGAAAAGATGGACAGAGGAAGGTATAGTCATCTTGTCAGATGTGTCTGATATTTTATTAAAAGATTTTTCAATTTGATATGATCATACTAACAGATTCCTTTGAGATGTTTTTACTCAATTGTAAGAAAAAAGGAAAACATCACAAAGCATTTAATACTAATGAAGGTGTTGACCTTTCTCCCCAGGAATTCACTATCTCAATTGACTTATTTTTTAGGTTGGATCCCTTTGCTAGATCATTTAGATTACACCAGTCAGATACTTATTATAGGGTTCAAAACAGAGTTGCGCTGTTGAAAAAGGCACGTTAAAAGAAAGCAGTTTTATTCTCCAAAAGCACAGGTGAATGATGTTATAGTGTCTGTCCCCTTATAAAAGTCTTTTTGTTTCTTCCTTGTTTGTCACGGTGTAGTCCTTTTTGCATAATTGTCTATTCTGGGGATTGTTGTCAACAATGACGCTGCTTGAGGGGTAGTTGGAAGTGGTCCGGCTATAAATAAACATGTTTTTTTTTTTTTGCACAATGTGTCTAGAAATTCCCAACCAAGCTGTGGTGCACAATCAATATCATGCATCAAGTAACCAAAGAAAAAAAAAAGAATATTGGCAGTTCCATTTAAACTTTCTTCTACATGTCTTTTAGCCTGACTTAAAGCATTTTTGATTCACCAGTCTTGCTCTATGTTTTGATCTGAGTTTCTATTCCTTTATTTCTTAAAAAAACAAGTGCAAATTTGCTTTTGGGGTTCAAGTTTTATGATTTTTCAATTTTTTTAGTTACAGAATTCAGCTGGGTAGATTTGCGCTGTTGTTTTGTCCAATGCTCTTTGTTGATTCTTTAAATAGGATTTTAATACCTTTGTATTTTTCCTACTGATTTGTGGAAAAATTTCGGTTCTATTATTATGAACTGTCATACTGCAATAGTTGATTTCCTCAATCTGTGCTTGTTTTGTTTTATTTTAAAGGTTACTATTGGGCCGCAATTTTTTTACATTAAGTCACAACTTTCCGTGGGCAAAGTTTGACTTTAAATCAGACCCTGAGTATAGATTTTGTACTGTTTCTAGTGATTGTTTCCCAGATTGCAAGTTTGTTTGAATAAGAATGTTAATTTTCCATGCAATTTTTAAAATCCGTATTTATTCTTTTGACATTCATGTATTGTTTTGCTCTTTTTTATTTAAGGCCTTGGAATTCTCAGCAAGTTTCCCATCATTAGTTTTACAAAGATAAAACTGACCAGCCAAGGAGGCAGAGACTCAAATCCAAGAATTGCGCTCCATGCCCAGATACAAGTGACCCAGTCTCCTCATCATGTTCTTAATGTTGTAGCAGTCCATTTCTCATATGACAAGCAGCAGCAGTGCCAAAATGCTCAACAACTTCTGGAATTTCTAGAATGTGCGCAAGTAAAATAATTTTAGAAAACAATATTTGCCACATAAAACAAAATGCTCAATGTATTCTGAGCATGTTGTCATAAAATCTGAGTAAATGCATATTTTTGTTTTTCCCTATGGCATGGTGTTGGCAGGTAGCATTTGCTGTGGGCATAGAAAAATCTCCAATTATTGAGATTTACATTTTTCTTTCAAAATATTTATCCTTTATGACTTTTTCAACTGATATAAGTCTGCACCAGCTACATCTAAACTGTAAACATGTCCTCTGAGAGGAAAAGTTCTAAATTGCATTGTTGTAAACTCAATAAAATAAGAAAAGTGTAACATAGATGAACCAGTGAAAAATCAATATCAAAATGAGACAAAGCATGTCATCTACATGTTGGAAAGAGTGAATGAGTCACATTAATACATGCTGTTTTATTTATTGCTTCATTTGGTCATGTGGATTTTTTTTTTCATTTTTAGCCCAGGACCTGCAAAACATCATTGTGCTTGGTGATTTCAACACATACCCAGACTTTTCAGGACCTGTAGATGTTTTCACTTCTAATGTAGTCAAGTCTTGCCCTTTTAGGAGACCTCATGTGCCATTGTTTTATGATGCTGCAATGGATAGTCATAGGGTGGAGGATCCCCTACCACTGTCATTTAGTAACATGGTAAATTATAGTTTATATGATTATGTTCTCCAAGAAAATTGCAAATCGAAAAAAAAAAAAAAGAATTGCCTTTAAAAACTGCCTAAATATGCATATAAAAGTGCAAAGGAATGTTTTTAAAAAAAAACACAAAAAAATGCCAAAATTTGCGAAAGAGGGTTTACAGAAATCTTTTAGCTCGAAACCAGTTTATAGTACAACTTACATAAGTAAATCACATAGAAAAAAAGAATGGAACTACATATAAAATAAATTTTTTTAAAAACCAGTACAGTGCTTAAAAGTTGTTTTTTGCTTCAGCTTGTCTGAATAAACGAAGTCATTAATCAAATGGTAACTGCTACTGATTACCTCCACCCTCTTTTCTTTCCCTTCCCCCCC